>JAAAJZ020255226.1:0-12867 GCA_010015985.2 Actinopyga echinites
ACTAGTAGCACCACTGTCTTACTTCGATTGATTGGCGGCTTAAAATACGTACATACCATTGCGCCTCCAACATGGCGGCTTTGTGGCATAGATGAAATGAGTCTAATGAGTATAAACAATGCCTCACAGCTCATAAAAATGTGAAAAGAGACCAAAAGACCAATATAACAAAGCTCTTATTGAGTGACCTTTACGTATGCTACATGTGTTGTTATATTAAGATGCTGTCCTTTTCTTGATTTTTCATGTTTTAGTAAAGATATATTTAATCTGCTTAAAGGCATATTACAAAAACATGCTCTCAGAAAAGAAGTATATTTTCTCCTGTTTGTATGATGAGAATAAGAGGTATTATCTACTGATATGTAATGTAGGTGTGTGTAAGTAAATTATTGAAAGGCTGCCTTAAGGTGTATATACATTGCATGTGAAATGCTGCACTTTGTTGCAGTCTTTTTTGTTCAAAAGTATGTCCATTCTGCTTGAATTTTGCAATTAATACAGTTTTTACTACATTTTCCAGGACTTCTCTCCATATGGTTATGGTTTTCCTATGAATAAATGATTTCCTTTCCTTTTGGCAGGTTGGATGAAGCAAGGAGGTTTGTTGCAAATTTCAAGGGAATGGGAGGCTGTAACCTTTTAGCAGCTTTGAAGAAAGTTCTTCGCATGAAAGATATTGACTCCATTGTCCTGGTTCTTGGTAACTGGTAAGTTCAGTAGCTTGTGTGCTTCTTATGTGAATGTGACATTAAATATGCAGAATAAATTGATATCAAAGATGCAAATGACGAAAATACAAATGTTGAATACCTTCAACAGTAGTTAGAAAATTATTTTTGAATGCAGTCGATTACTTTTACTCACAACAGAAATGAAAAACATTCATTTTCACTCAAGATTGTTCCTTATTTTGTGAAGTTGTTGCTGCATCCATATACTTCATTATTATCTGTTCTCAGTAATGTTTAATCTCTCCTTGAATCGTACAAAAAAGCAACCAGTCGTATCATTTCTACTTCTTGTTTCGCCTTGCTTGACAGCCCCGATCAAAAGTCTGAACACCTGGTGGAGTTCACAGAACAAATGATAGTAGGACGAAGAGTACCTCTACATTGTGTTGCTTTCGATTGCAATAATCATCTCACAAATGTAAGTTCTTTGTTTCTAAAAGAAAGTTGTGACAAGCTTAGGTGACAGATGGTGTGAGGGGAAGGTGTGGTGCTGCAAATGTATGAGAGGACAGAAAATAGACTGGGGGAAGGAGAGGGAGGAAGAGCAATAAATGAAAGCCTGATTAACGGTTGCCCCTCATCCTTTATTGGTATATACTCACATTAATGGCTGAATGTCTCTCTGTACATTTCCTTGGTGCATTTGGCAATAATTTACATCCTCACCATATGTCGTTCACTCGGTGCATTCATGGGGATATTTGCTTGCAGCTTTTTGATAGCAGGTTGAGATTTATTAACATATTTATCAGGTCAGTAAAAATCTTGGAGTTACACTTGTCAAAAACTGCTGGACATTTTTGTGTTTGTGTAACAATTTCACTATCTTGTGTAGTATTGCTGTGTAATGTCAGACTTAGTTATTTCATGAAGTTTTCATTTTCTTAAATTGAGCTAGTATTTCAATGTCACCCTATTGGCAAGTATGGTACCTTTAAAAGAGATGAAAATATGTTTCAGTCACATAATCAAATCAAATGCAAAGTTCTTAACCCAATGCAAAACCCTTCTTCATACACTGGTAATTTTCTAAGATATCAATCATTCACAAGGGCACTGTTATATCCCACCTTTGGCAAGTGTATTAGGATGTCACAAGCTAACTTCATTTTCAGATGTTAGGCATTTCTTTATAATCTTTGTCAATTTCTATCAAAAGTCCTACTATGATATAGAAAAAACATTTCAGATATGCTAAAAGTACTGCATTTTTTAAATCCAGTACCAACGACCACATGCTAACCTTATGTGGAGGGAAACTGTGAAACATAATACAATGGAAACCAGAAGCATATTCAATTAAAAGTGAGCTTGATATGTCAAAATTCACTTGCTTCAAGTCAGAGTGGTGAGTTTGTTTGGAATGTGTCAACTCTCGTGTAATTATTAAGAATGGTGATATCTCAAGAACCAAACAGTATATAGAAATGGGTTTGTTGCATTGGGTTGAGAATTTTGTCTTCTTTTCGATTATGTTGCTGAAACATCATTATTGACATCTTCAAATGGAAAGAAATGTTATCTTCTGCTAAGGCATTTAATTTTACAGTCTACATGAAATGATTATGTCAAAGAATTGTGAAGGAATAGCAGGACTACACTGGCCTCAGTGGTGTATTCTGACTGCTTTGAATGGTATATTTTGTTTACAGATGACATTAAGAAAACTAGCTGAAATATCTGGAGGACGGTATCATGTGTATGCTTCCAGTAATGAGGTGAGAACATCATGTTAATATTCAATTTTAGTATCAGTGGAGGTACTTGGAAGACTCTTTCCCAACCATATCAAGAATTGTTCAGACTGTTTACCCAATCAAGGAACTGCCCAAAAATCTGTTTGAACAAGCTTCTTGTAATTTATTTTATAAAACTGTCTGTCAGCACCTTTTGATATTGACATTACATAGATGTTTATGGTTGATCAATTGATAGCTTTCTCCAACTGAATGCTTATTTTTGTGTACATTTGAGTGGAGAATCTTTAAAGTTTAATTACATGTGTAAATTATTATGAAGGAAGAGTTAGTGTTTTCTTTTTCCTTTGAAAACATTTTAAGCAAGCGCAATGTAAATGTTAGCCTATTCTGCTACTATTTTAAATTTCAGTCGTATGTAGACCCTTTATTTAACCCTACCCCTAATAACTCCACTCAATAGGAAGAACTGTGTTAAGAGATCTTTTTGTCACTCAACTTTGAAGTGTTCCAAAAATAGATTAAGTTGTTTCTTGCTTTTCAGGAGCAAATTTACACAGGCACAGATATAGCCTTGTTACTGAGGGAAATAAAGAATGCTCAGGATGTCATCAACAAGATACAGCAGATGAGACAAGGAATGATGGGAGATGCATTAATTAGCATATTAAATGAGGTAGCCAACACAGTGTCATTTGTGCTCTTTGTATTCTTTTTCATTTTAAGGGTCCATAGAGCTCTTTATCATTCTACCTGGTTGCAGTAGATGAAAAAACTGTTCATATTATGGAGAATTAAATCACTCCTTAAAAGCCTCCTTTAAGCTTAATGCACTTGAACATCAAAAAAAAAAAACAAAAACAAAAAGGCAAGACAAGATGTCCATATGCTTTGGACAAAAACAGAAAACATTGTTGTTTTGCAAAACAAAAAACAATATTTTCTTTTTTAGTCCAATACACAAAGATGTCTTGTTTTGTGTTTTCTGTTTCACGTTTCATGTTTTTGACTACTGTGTCCGGCTTTACCATGAAGGAATTTTATGGAGCATGTGAATGCTTGTGTGCTGTTCAGTTCATAAGATGAAGGTGTATACAATGTGGAAGTTAGCTTATTGTTCAAGAACAGAAAACTGCAATGCACACTAACTCCAGATGGCTGCCAAAGATTTCTGATAAAGAGAGTCAAAAGAGATACATTATATGGTCTGAAAAAAGAACACCATACCAGCTTTAGGCAGTACCAGCATAGTGTCTTACGTTTTTGTTGAGAAGATGATTACTGCAGCAAAACTCTAATCATTCCACTTTTTTCAGATTTCATTAGAGGTTCAGAAGCTACCACAGTCCAGGTTCCTCCCTCGCCCTCCAAATCATGCAGGTCCTCTCATTGTAGAGGAACCATCATTTCTACCAAAACCCTCCTCTGAGTGGCTGCAACAAAATGGACTCAAAGGTATACCTAAACCCTTTCCTTTTTGACCAAGACAGCAAATCTTTTAATTATGTGTATGTTTAGAGGGTTTAGTCCCTGTATCTGTATCAGTCTGTTAGTTTGTCATTGTTCATTCAAGATAAGCCTTTGATTGCATTGAACATGTTGCAGTATACACAGTTTTTCCATAAAGGTTCACTTCTTTTTGTTTTATGTACTATAAATGATCTCAATGATATAGTTACAAGCCATTGAGTAGGGAAACCTTGGCCACACAATTACAATGGTGGAGCAGTTGAACAAATTTTAGTTACATGTACAATTTTGTATTCACTGAGGCAACCTCTGGGTCAGGCACAGTGGGTGGGCTGGTGGTTTGCTGTCCATAGCTTGGGGAACCGTCATAATGTTTAAGTGCAGCATCAGAATTCTTTAGGAAACAAGAGCATAGTATGTACTTGAAGATAGCTCTACAATTGTTACACTTTCTTTTGTTTGCAAACTTCGATTATAGCTTCCTTTCAACATGCTTTTAAATATGCTTATGAGATCGCTGTTCATTTCTTTTATGAAATTGTTGTTCATTTCTCTTCCTACAGCCAAGAAGCTAAGTCTCTATCAGGTTCTTGCACCAAATGCATTTGCACCCATTGAACAGTTCATACCCATCATCAGAAAATCTGTTCGGTCACAGACCCATGAGGTATGGAGCTTTTTTATCTGAAATTGCTCTAAACATGCTACTTAAAGTCTTGATCTATTAAAGGACGTTGGTTTGATTACTAGATTCACATTCTCACTAGTTCTATGTGGAATGAAAGGTTAAAAAGTTTCCCGAAAAGGTTAAAGATGTTGCATTTCACTGAAGAGAAGTGTGTTTACAGAGCGACTGCTGTCTAACAACTTAAAATGGCAGAACCCATAAAATATTAGGATTTACTTAACTTTCTCATGAAATATTTTTTCCACCATTTTGTGTAATTGTGTAAGGTGTACTGCTTTCTTTTCTCAAATGAGAGGTGGAAGAAGTCACAGAGAAAATGATCTTCAGTTGTTCCTACTAGTATCACAGAAAATGGTTAGAGTGACCACGGTAGTTGAAATTAGGTGGATGGTTCTTGTTAAGGGTGACATTAAAAGGCTGAAGGTTCTTGAAACAGCTTATTGAAGGAAGTTTAGAATTTGATACTGAAAACTATTGACCAACATTGCAGTTTATTTTTTGGTGATAATCTTCCTTTTTGAAGACAGCAAACTTAAGCTGCAGTATCTGTGACAGCAAACATTATATCTTTCTTTTGTATCAACAGAAAGCTATGACTCAATTTGAGTGGCACGATGGGACAATCAAAAATGTTCATGTGGACCAAGCCCTCCTTTACGACTATCAGAAACAGCTTGGAGCTATGGTCAAGTTGTACGAGAAAAGGATAGACTGGCTTTCAAAAGACAGCAGAAGGGTCTTTGGAACTATTGTGGAGAAAAAGTAAGTATGTCATTTCTGCCTTTTAGGCTCATTGCATGAAAACCTTTACAAATCTGTTTGAAATGAAAATAAGATAAATATGTGACAAACACCTTCATCAAGCTTCTTCCTCACTTTCTCCTTTCATAGGATTGTTATTTTGGTAGACCTTTCTCTTTCAAACATCAATTACTTGGTCCATATCCAGCATTCCTTGCGTCTATTACTGGAACAGCAGCTGATCAACAAAGAGGCTTTCAATATTATCGGGTAAGTAAGTTCCCTCAAGTTAAACTGCCCACGATGGGAATTTGTCAAATTAATTTTCATTGCTCAGTGCTGGTCATTTCTGTGATACTTATGTTTAAGATACCAAACTTCAGATAGTTCTGAAGACCAATGAGCGTCACCATCATCATGTATCTGTTTGGGGTGAGAATGATTGATAGAGAACCTGTATATAATTGTGCCTATACTTAGTTAGCTTCTCTGATTTTTTGAGAAATTTGTTTTTAATCACAGTAAAGAGTCTCACTCTAAGTTTCATTGATCAAAATATTATCGTTCTCTTGTGAGACCTGCAGGGCAAGCATTAGAAAATTGCTTCAGAGTAAAACACCATTATGGAAGGTTTCAGTTCATGCCAAACTCTTGTATCAGGAGTTTGTTGTTAATCCTGAAAAGGATATGTATTCAGAAAAGTCTTGTAACATGAGCCGCTACATCTTACCCAGTGAATGTGCCTCCCTGAGTAGTCAAAGTTAAGTCATGCTATGAAATATATGTTGCACTTTTTACCAACAAGAATTTAAATCTCTCTCCAGATTTGGCAGTAGAGCTCACTGCTGGAGGCCATGTCTTCAGGAACCAACTGAAAAGAATCTGCAAAATGCTTGGAAGTAAGTTATATTCATCACTGCTTATATATGCCTCATAAATAAGAAAAACTTCATTTTAAAAATAAATTCAAGTTAAATATATAGGCCTAGTACCCACCCCAGTGAACATTTGATTGTTCAGAGATTGTGCCCTGGCAAAACTTTCAAGAATAAGAGCTTTATAAAAATATTTTCAAGTTAGTCAGTTACAAAATTAAATAATTTTATGTCATTGTCCTCTGTACATAGGTGGGTCTTAGGACTGGAGTGTACTGGAAGCAGGAATCTCATGTCAGCAATACGATTGGCTCTGGAAAATGAAGAAGATAGGAAGAAGTCAACAGGTAAGACATTTGTATCAGTGACAGAAGTGTATTGTGATGTGAGGTACTAGAAATTGAAGGCATGTGAGGCACCAAAAGTGTAAGGGATGTGAGGTACTAAAAGCGTATGTGATGTGAGTTGCAAAAAGTGTAAGTGATGTGAGGCACTAAAAGTGTAAGTGATGTGAGCAGTGGGAAGGTAGAATTGGATGAGGAACATACAGTGGTGGGAAATTAGTGATGTTGTGTTGCTACTCGAATTATCAAGCTATGTGTGAATTGATCACGGTAGTGATTATTTGTTTATCACTTCAAAACAAATTATAATCAGTTCATGTTAGTGTGACATTAAAATGCATGGGACTTACAGTTACAGCCTAAAAATAGAACGGTAAAAGGAAGGATAAAGACATTATGGTATGCATAATTGTGTAATTAGATGAATTCAGATCAACTTGCAACATGTCATCAGTAGAAAAGTCTTGGAAAACCATGCCTCCAAAATGATGGCCTTCAGAGGATTTACCACAGCATTTTCCAAACTATTCGGACAGATGGAACCATGTGATTCTACGATGGTAACACTTAAATAGTCTGGCTTCATAACCTGGTATTAGTGTGAGTTGCTGAATTATGGTTTTGCAGAGCCATGGAAAGTTTTTTTTTTCAGCTCTGAATGTAGTGAGAGCCATGAGTGGAAAATGTTGAGGAGATGGGAGGCTTTGTCCTGGGGAAGTTTGGTATATGCACAGAAATATTGGCACTTGAAGGGAAAATAAGCTTTTTTTGTCTATGATGATATGTAAGAAATTTTGGGGGAATTGAACCTCCCACCAAGGAAGTCAACATTTTTCCCATGCCTGATGAGAGCAGAAACAGTTTATCTGGTGATAAAGAATTTGACTTTTAGCCAACATTCAAAAAGAGGGATGGGGATGGTGGGAGAATAAAGATAAATTGAGATATGCAGTGAATACCATTGTACTACAAAACATCTGCATTCACAGAGGTACAAAAACCTTCTTCATCATTGCTAATCAGTGCTGATTTAAACATTTATTTAGACAAAGGTCAGTGAATGAATGACTTTCCCTCTTTCAGTGGTAGATGGGTTGTACCTCTTTACGAGTGGTATCCCAGATCAACCATCTGATGTCATCTGCTCTTTCATGGAGGAGGCCACCGTTGGAGTCACCACTCGTCTTCACTCCATCCTGTTCAACGTGGATGACTATGATGCCAATGGGGCTATCCCGGGCCGTTACGCAAACATCACTCAAACAGCAGAGTGTCTCAGGACCCTGGCTCATGTCAGCGGAGGAAGGTTCCACTGGTTCAGAGAAACAGGGATCATCGAGAGTGATGATATCAAGTTGATACTCAGTGAAATGGATAAAGCTGTAAATTATTCTCAAAAGGTGACTGATTTAAAGTATTCGTTCTTTCATGGGTTGATAATTTGAGAGGGAAGACATGCAAGGAGTTTTGTGCAATGGCAGTCTGAAAAAAATCGTAATATGAAGTGTCATCTTTTTTCATACTTCACGTATTTTAAAATATTCTTAGAGCAGGGCGTTGTCCTGGAACGTGCATTACATCTTAGATTTTTACCAATTTCTACTTTAGAGCAACTGAAACTAATGATCTAAATTTATGGCGTTTCAAGGTGAAAAAAGATGTAGATTACTTAACAGCTTATCAATTTCTTGACTTAGAGTAGGCTCTAATAGCTTTTTTAAACAAAACCAGGCAGTTAAAGACGACTGCAAATTCAGTTGTTTTCATTACTAAATTACTTTTGGTTTTGTTTTACAGTGTGCAATGCTTGTTGACTCTGTGAAGAAGAGGTCTAATAGAAATGTAAGTAGAAACTATCAATTAAAAATAAAGCATGGTAATGTTCTTCATTACAAAGACTGAAAAATCCATCTGGAGCTCTGATTCCATAACAGATTAGTGGGCAGTGAAATGGGCTGCTGTGAAATCATTTCCAAAAAGCTGTAAAAAAATTATCAGATTCTGTTCTGTGCTTGAGCCTGTGATTTGACTTCAATTATTTTTACAATTGATGAAAATTATGATAAGTGAACTTTTAAGTTTTTTTTTTAATTGAGCCTTCCCACCTCTTGCTGTATTCATCTTGACAGAAGAAAAAGTATGAGTTCATCACTAACTAGTACTTAAAACCAAGCACTATGAAGATAATCAAGCCAGCACATTCAACTACAATTATTGTTGTCAGTAACCTTTTGTTTATGGTAATAAATTGCAAAGTGAATTTAGGTCAGTGCCTGAAGGTTACAGTCTGCATGTTCAAATTCAGGTGTTTTCAGTACTTAGAACAACAAAACATCCTGTCTTTTGTCCTTTCAATATTTTTCCTTTATCTTTGGAATGACCTACATCTTCATTTGCCTGTTCACTCATCCTTGTGGCATTGATTTCTGTTGTATTGATTGTTGTATACTTTGACACCTGTAAAATGAATAGAAACATGCACCTGTTGTGTATCATGACTGGGAACATGCACCTGTTTAAACCTGCTCATGAATATTCATGTTCTCAGAGAGAGAGTAATCATGTTCTACAGGTGAATGAACTTATAACCCACATTTAATGTGTGATGAGATGTTATTGATGAGCTGAAATGTCATGGCTTTGTATCACACTGAATATTCATGTCACTATTTCCGTCTGCTACTATTGAGGTCAACAAACTTTACTGTGTCTGATATATATAGCAGTATACTGTCAAGTTCGTGATATATTTCCTTTTTTTTTTTTGAGTATTTCATATCTAGAGAATAGTTATTTTCATTTCTTGTGTTCAGTGGTGTTTTTGATGAATGTTTTTTCAGTGCATATGTTGTTTTTTGGTGGTTGGACATTATGACTAGTTGTACTTTTTGAGTAAATTTGAAGCAGCTTCTGTAATGCCATGGTAATGCATGATGTATGATGTTGTGAACTAAAAAAAGTTTGGCAATAGAAGTTTAGCAGTAGGAGTATAAGTTACATTCAGAATATGATCTTTTTGAACATGTATGTTGGTTTGGCTTGTGAAGTTGTAGTAGACTGGTAACCTGTTACCATGAACCAGCTCTTCCCATGACTGGGGGGGGAGAGTAAGTGAGTTGTTACTTTAAACAAGAAAATTCATAGTTTAGTACAGATTTCACAAGGCCAGGGAGAGGTGGAATATATTTCATTTTGTGGTAAGGCTTTATTTCCATTCATTGACTTATACTGAGTTTACTGAGTAACAAAATTTGTCCATATTACTTGACCTTCAGTGCACCTTAATCATTTGCTCTGTCCCTCCCCTTTTGCAATCCTCCCTCAGCCTCTGCCCCCGACCTTTAGATCTTCCCTTTTTTCCTTTGGTTTTCTTATGCCATGTTTTCTTCTCCACTGACAGCAAATACCATTACATGCATGACATGTCTTCAAAGCTTTAATTTTTTTAAAGTTTACCTTTTATATTTGAAGCAGCAGAAGAAAGAGGAAAGCCAAGATACAGGAGATGAAACTAAGATGTTACCAATGAGACCAACATCTGCAAAAAAGAAGGCCATTGTTGGACCTCCAAAACATACAGAGCTCAGTCTAGCAAGGCTGGTAGGTTTTATTGCTTCCTGTGAAGCTTTTGTACATTTCTTCAAATAAAATTGTTTTCTTTCAGTTAAAAAATCAGTTTACTTTAAAGTTAAAATAAAATGTATGAATAATACAGAATGCTTGTTAAAAGTGAAACCTTTTTTTTGACAGCACCTTGCAGTCTTATGTCAAACTCATCCCATAAGAAGACTTGTATTGACTTAGAGAATTGTGTTTGGTCAAAGAGGTTTCATTTTTCTTCTTAAGGCAATTAATTACTTGACTTGGAAATAACTTACCTGGTATTGCCATCGCATATTGGGTCACAAAATTGTTAAACTGTTCACAAGTGCAAACTTATGTGGAAGTATTTTGTGCTATAAAGCTTTAATTCCCAACCATGTTACTGTTAAAGCCCAACAAAAACTCCAAAACTGATGTGCAAAATTTGAACAGTAAATTTTCGTCTTTTGACAGTTTTAAGTTGAATTGAAATGACTGTGGTGTCATATCCCGTGCTGAATATCAAAAGCATTTGTAGCAAATTCAGTAATGTTAATGTCTATCTTCTTCATGCTATTGTGTTTCAAAAATGTACTATTTCATTTGTATTTGCAGCAAATTCAAGACAACAAAGAAAGAGAAGAAAAGAAGTCAGGAATCTGGAGACCTACGAGTGCCAAGAAAAACCTCATTCCAGCTGGTAGGCTGTGTTATCATGTTATTGTCAGATTGTGGTCAGTTGTGGTGAGAAATTCATGAGACATAGTTAAATTAGGTTGGGTGCAGAGATAATTCCATTTCAGTTGTACTTATTTAAGGTGGTGGTTAAATAGTATCACCCTATCCCTATCTCTGTTCCCATCCCACACACGTTTGCTAGCTGGCATCTTTTGGTTGGGTGTTATTTTATAACAACTGTCAGTCACAAAACATTCATATGGTAGTAAGTACTTTCTTATTCCAAGTTTTTTTCCCATAAGTACAAGCTTCTATTTAGTGAATGCTGTTCCATGTGTGATTGTATTTTTTATTTATTTAGGTCCTAACAACATCTCACATTGTTTACAAAAATTCTTTCTGATGAGACAGAACAGAATGTAAATCATAATCATGAGATTCTTGAAATCTCTCTGCCCCATCCCTCCTCCTTTTCCTTGTGACCTTTATAGTTGAAATTCCAAACCTCTTTCAATGTGTAGACTTCAGTGTATTGCTTAAGCACTGAAAGCAAAGGAAAGAACTGTTATCAGTAAGTGTCATGTTACTTGGAGATTCTCCCTACCATTTGTATTAATGAAATAGGAGTGCAAGCCATTTTACTGTTTCTTAACCTGTTTACTTGAAATCTGTTCTTACTTGTAACAGACCCGTTTGGAAGTAAACAGAAAAACGAGAATGACAAGAAAAACCAGAAGTTGTGTAAAACAGATAAGGTGAAGGCAAAAAGGGCTGTGTTCTACACTGAGCAGAAAAATGATGTTGGTAAGATCTTCATCAATTTTTGTTTCGATGACATGGCATGAGTGTTTGTAAATTGTGCATTTGGTGTTTGATTTGTTAACCCCTTGGAAGACTGGGGTGCTCTTCTTAAGCACAGTCTAGAGCAGGATTTCATTTCTGTGGAAATAAGTAATATCGTGCAAATGTTCAGTTATGTAATCCAAAATGATGAAAGTCTAACAACCTGTGCTATTGCATGTATCATGATATTCATTAATGAATTTGTGTCAATTGATGCATTAAATATTTGTTATTCAGAATTGTGCTTGTAATGCATTCCTGAGTGCATGCAGTCTAGTTTGAATAATTTCTCTTTTCTTCCATTGTTATATTTTTTGCGAGGTTTAAGCTCAAATTCATTCAATTTTACATCTAGCCGCTAGCCATCTTATGCCTTACCTTCAACAATAAGACTGATTGTCTGTAGAAGCTTTGGGTACCGTACATCAAGTACAATGTTGTCTTTATTGACATGGCACATCTATCTCTCTCTTTTCTTAGGTTTAGTATTTCGAGAGTACAAAGATCCTTTGAAGAAGAGAAAATGGAAACCAATCAATCATCCAGTGATTCCAGACAGGGAAGAAATTTGTACTTCAAAAGAGGTAAGCTTACAAAAAAATTTAAATGAATGAAGTCAGTCGTAAAATTGGCATAAATGTGCTGCACTTTGTTGAGGTTACTTTTGAATTGATTCCTAGAAGAACAATTTAAAATATTTTCAGAAGTAAAGAGAGCCTAACATAGGAAGTTAAGTAATAGAGTTTTTTGCAGAAGTAGCAGGTAGTAAATTTAAATTTAAATTAGAATTTTATTCCACAAACAAACAGCTATGAGATGAATGCATCAGTTGCTTTGATATTTGTCATCTGATAGTGATATTTATGTGATTCGCCTTTGTTGAGTGTCGTTAGTTTCAGTTAAAGAAACAGCTGTTAATGAAATATTCTGATTGTCAAATGTGTGGTGAGTTTGAGTCAGTATGGCATATATGTTAAAAGTGAAAAATTGACATCTACAACATTCCATGATCTTGAAATTTCATTAAACACGTGGCTTAGTTGTTAACTGCTGTTGTCTTATTATTCTGCAACCTTCACAGTGGCTGAAGAAATACAGTTTGGCAAAACTACGCCTTGATTTAAGCAAACTGGTCGCTGGACCTGATTGCAGTCATGCTAAGAGACATGTCAACACCTTGAATAAAACTGTGCCTGCCAAGTGAGTAGAGAAAAC
>JAAAJZ020256334.1:0-12860 GCA_010015985.2 Actinopyga echinites
TTACAGGGGTCAGACCTGACACGGGGGCCCCTTCCGCTTCTCCAGGGTGAGTTTGGTTCGGAAACTCGGAGGTCAAAATAGCCTTCTGTCTTCCAGTACCTGGCTGTAATGTATACAGACAGTTTCCCCTCCCAATTCCAGGTATGGAATTGACAGTGGCTTAATCCCCGCCTTTGGGTTGATACTTGCTCAAATAATGTCTGCTGTAGTGAACTGAAAGCACTTGAGGGAATTGAAAAACTGTTTTCATGCTTTTTCCTGTTAAATGTTAGTGGACACTCAGACTGCATGTCATTCATTTTTCTTTGATGTTCTATTTGAATTCGCGAAATTCAGGAAAGAGCCCCACTGGCATCATGAGAAATCCGTTAGAATGTTTCTGATATCTCTAACAGTTTTCAAGGTGACCCTTTCTCAAGCTCCGAGTGGAGAATTTCTGCATACGATGTTGCTTCTTACGTTCAGCATTTAATATACGCCTTTACCGTTTACTTAACAGATACTTTGCATTGTTTGGTACTTTGTCAATGGAAGAAAATGGTTCTTCCAAAATTAACTTCTCAAAAAATATCGACATTCTTTCTGTCCTTGATCTGCTGATATTAAAGTTAAAAAAAATAGCAAAAGAGGTATCTTGTCATTTTCTCCTTTCCGTTCAAATATTTTCATGCTTAGCAACGTCTCATGATCGTGATGGAAAATAACAAATTTTTCGTACAATATGCAATTTTTGATAGATTTTGATAGAAGTGTTGCTATATTTCACGATTTCAACGATTTTCACATTGAAGAAAACTGAATGACACCGTACATTTCAATTGACCTTTGAACTAGAAATTTGAAGAAAGCGTCCAACTACAGAACTACAGAAGAAAGACAAAAAAGTTAAAACCGAAGCTCCGCAAGTTTCTGGACGAAGGAAAAGTCACTTGAATCCCCTATGAATAATTCAAAATAATAAGTCCTACTAGGGAATTTTTGAAAAAACAGTTGAGCTTTTTCCCAAAAAGTAATTTAAACACGTTATGCGATCGATACTGTTCCTCTTTATCCCCGCCTTCCAGCCAACAGAAGATTTTCAGTTCACCTTTAAACTTACAGCCTATGTGTTCGAAGACAGCAGTATTGAAAGCTCAACACATCAACGCCTCTGTACACCAACATCACATCGTGACAGAACCGAAGCGTTAACACATGACTGCGTGCCTACATTGAAAACTATACGTAGGTCTTACAAATTGCACAGCTCTATAAAATCGGTCAGATTAAATTATATCCTGTCCATATTGATACTAGTCTGATTCCGGAATAAAGTATTTGGTTGCCTTCTTTGCGTCGTCGGTGCCACCGGCCACCCATTACCGCCCGCTCCTCTTTCGATTTTTACCCACCCAGCCATTCAAAGCGGCTTAATGTTTTATGGGAGACTTGCCGTTTCCCCTTGATTCCTCTTTTTATCCTATTTTCTCATGACATAAACATTATCATAAGACTGGATAGATATACTTATATTCATAGAGAATATACGTCATGTGACACCCCTGCGCACGTCCAAGGATAAACGAGCACAAGAGGGATTCTCGTTCGTTCACCGTCGATGTGGTAACTGTTTGACGATAGGCGGAGTTTTGTGGCCGTGAACTCAAGTATCCCTCGGGACTGAGGTTCAATGCACTAGGCCGTTTACGCTAGGATGACTTCCCTAGGTCTTCGATGGCTTTCGTCTTTTTCATATCTTCTATTTTATAACTCCCTTGCCAGCCTCACAAGACAGTGAGACGAGTTAGCTTACCGGGTAGGAGGTACACATTTGCTACAATAGATCAGAATTTTGCCAAGGCCTGTCGGCAGCTTTTTTTTTTACGTATTTATAGATGCTCGTTCGTGTGTCAGTAGCTCTATATCGCAGTAGTATATACATTTTGCAATATGTAATTGAGCGGACTATTATTACCGTCAAGTACGTTGTTGTTAAGCATAACATGGTCTGTGTGAGAAATGAACCGGCTGAAGACTGCTAATATGCCGCTAACGTGGAGACAATAACGCTCAGTTCTCTGCTTAGGGTACAACACAAGCGACTATGCAGCAAGGCAAAAGTCGTTGTATTTTCTCCTTATTTTTGCAATACATAAACATTTTCTTTCGGATATACGGATAGGTAAACTTTGTTATGGGAAATTTTTCCGCTTGCAACAAATGTATCGTCGTGGCTTAAGGGAGAGTGTGTACTATGAACTCGCTACACATGCTACAAATATCATGTTGAATAGATCAGTGTGAGAATCGATTCGAAGAAAACTGATTGAGCGAGATACAAGAACACAAATGGACCTAGAAGTTACAGACAAGGTCAAAAAGGAAATATTAAGCTTTGGCAATGAGGAAAGAAAAATAAAATATTAACGTTTCGAGGTGCGGTCACCTCGCTGCACGTTTCCTGCTAGCCCAGCACAGCTATATGTAAACCTGGATACAGAATGTCGACGTCTGTATTAGCGATAACACGCACTGGACGACGCCGGTTGCCTATACCCGGATAGGACGGTACAGTCTTCTTCGAAATCATGTTCCGTATAGATTCTCAAAAGTGGTGATATTCGTTAATGTTTTCTGTTGGTGAGTAAACTTCATGTGAAATAAATTTAAGGATTGTTTCGTTTTTATTGATGAGTTTTTAAAATATTCCCTATTCAAAAGATAAACCTGTAATACAGTAGAACAGTGAGTACTACACAGGGAAAGGAAGGTATGTAGTCCTACAAAGTAATACTTTTAGCTGTAGACGTGAACTGTGTAGACTACAGGGAACCTTTGCTTATCAGTAAATACCATATCTTGCAACTATGTATTCTTTAGTATTTAGTAAAAATCCCCAAAGTATGAGGCTTAAAAATAATTACAAATAACAAAATATTAAGGTGAATGCTTTTCAGAACATTGCATGAGAAACATACCACGTGCTCATAAAATACGGAAATATGACCAATATGATTATTTACAACTTTTCTCGTTGAACAAGTTCTTAGTGAATCGCCTTGTTAATTGTGTTGTTTTTGCATATTGCATCTATAATCAACTTAAGTTGCTACCAGTGAGTTCATTTCATACGCAACAAGCCTTTAATGTTAACACTTTTGTAGTTGTGCACTGTATTGTATGTTGTTTGGTAAAGGAGGCTTTGGAAGTCTTTCATACAAGTTCAACAGAAATAAAACCGACGGGAACACTAAAGTCAGATATAAACCGCGTTTATGGCAGCACGGTCTGACTGTGCAATTATTTGAACAAGTCTTGAAAAGAGGTTACACAATTATTTGCACAGGGTTATGGAAACTTTTTGCCAAGTCGGGGAAGGGGAGGTTCTGGCCTACAAGACACTGTAGTGTAACGTGCATTTCATGAAATAAACATGGCACCTTCTTGCACAAAAATTCCCACTTTCACTTTTAATTTTCATTCCAAATTTGCTGCCAAACTAAAACTAAAACTATAAAATATACGCTATATATTATGAGGACTTATTCGAATCAAAATTTTGTTTGTACATCAGAGAGGGAAGTCAACGGATACTAGAAAAAAAAAGAGAAAACACCCGCTTATCATCCACGGTCGCTAAGTATGTTTATCGTTCGGTATTGTTAATTTCTTAGGGGATATAGAGGAATAAATTATGATTCCGTCGTAAATTGCACTAAAATAAAGCGAGATCCTTTCCTAAAGTTAGATAACCTTCCTTTTCAACTCTTAATACATATTCTTTCTCAACATCTGAACATATTTTTGGTGGTAGAGTGACAAATCATAAATTAGAAAACGAGAGCAGTTTAAAGAACATCCTTCTGTCTGGATGAGTAGAAGAACCCTTGTTTGATATCTCCTGCTTTCAATATTTAAATATATCAATGTGAGCTCATGGGCACATACAATAAGGAGAATCAATAGTTCAGTTTTTCCATGGCCTATATGTTGAATACACATTATTAGCTTTTCACATCATGGATCTAACTGATTCTAGTTTTCTAGTAAAATTTTGTCTCAGAATGACCTGCAAATAATCGAAGGTAGGGCGCATATACCATATTAAAGAATTATTATACCCGGAGAAAGATACCTAGCATTCCTAGTAGTGCTTGATTACACAATGAACATAAATTATGTGAACGACTTTGCTGAAGATAATGTACATGATAAAAACAGAGGGTTCACCAGCCATTTTAAGGTAAGCCTATAACATATTTAACGGATTATTTTAAGGCATCAAGTTTTTCGTAGATATATTCGTACTTTTTAATCTTCGAATGGAAATAAGAGTGGAAATAGTATATTACTTTTCGATACTCAGAAAAAGGACGATATTCAGTGAGGAAACTCAGACTTAAAACTAAATTTTTCTCAAAAGTATCTGATAACTTGCTTCGGTATATTTTTTTTTCAGGGGGTCCACGTCCTCTGGGCTAATGATTCCCTTTATCACTTGTGATATTCATGATACGTTCTTGTTCGTGGAGGATAACCAGTCCATATATCCTTAAAGGGATCATTGTGAGAATGCTCAACAAAATATCTAATCATACTTGTTTTAGGAATGACCTTTCAGTGAGAATGCAATGCACCGTGGCATAATTTTGTGGGCTTTCTCAGGATCGGCCTATAGATTGAAAAAGATAAAGTGAAACAAATATTAGCCGTAATGACAACAAAGTGTGATGAAAAGACAGGACACCGTAGGATAGGACACCGTAGTGAACAGATGATTGTATAACTATAATAGTACAAGGCGTAAGAAAACTCGGACGTAAACCTACACTAATCAGGTTGTGGCCCAACGCTTTTTTATGTAAAACTTCTTTATTTCATTCAAAATTTAATATAATTAACATTATTATCGTCACTCCATTCATATATCTGATATAAATGTGTGGTAATTTCTTGAGTCCTTCAAGCAAGTGTAGTAAAAGAGAAAGTGAGAGCATAAGCCTACGAGACCGCCTTTATTTTGGAGGGGTGGGGTGGGAGTTTATCACTTTTGCTACCACAATTTTTCATTACTACAAGTTTCCCCGAAGAGAGCCAATTTTTCCCGAAATGGGGAAATTTTTGCCCGAATGGGAGGAGGGCTGCATCTTCAATCCCCGTCCGGTACTCGTATGAATTAGAGTGCATTCTTAGCTTGATCAACACCTTGTCAATGATCTTCAAATTGACATGTGTAAACAAAAGTAAAAACTAAAAACTACATCTTTTGTCGCTTAAAAACATTGTAAATTCTACTAAATGTGTAACTCTATGCAAACAGGCAAATAACTGCGGTTGCGCAGCCTTTACCTTAAGATATACATACAAGGTCGCCGGTCTGTCGATTCGCTAACTTGAGTCAGTATTTGGAATTCCCTAAGAAAGAGAGTCGTCTGCTGCTTTGATATCAAAAAAGGAAGGAAAAATTTCAGAATTCAGAATTCAAATCTCCTCAGGGAAACGCTTCCAGAGTAATGAACTAAGTAGTTGCGCCATTTTATGGAGATCAGATTTCATCGTTACCGCCTGCTGTTGGAGGAGGAATCTTTAGGGTAGGTCCACAGCTTCGGTCTTCATAATTACAAATTTTAAAATGGATAACACTGTATCCACATCATTTATCATAAGAACAGAAAAGAAGTAAAAAAAAAAAAAAATGAAGATAGACTCAGAACAAAGTCTGTGTGAGATTTGTAGATATTTGGAAGCCATATTCCAAAACTAAATATTACCAACGAGCTTTGCTAAAACACATTGGCAGTTGAATCTACACGGTTGGTGCCTATAGCACTATCGCTGGATTGGCTGTAAGATTCACTGTGATGGTGAAACTACTCACTATTTTAGTGATGACTGAAAGATTACATTTCTGACAAATTCTGGTTTTGGGTTTGTATTGACTGATTTTGATTTTTTAATTTGTATGAAAGTACACTGCTGAGTCTATTTTAATATGAAATTGTGACTACGGGCGAGTTTGGAAAAACTTTTGAGCTGTTTTTCTTAGTTGCGTTTCATTCATTCAGGTTGCCTGTTCAGCAGAAATGATAAACATACTTTTGACTACATGAAATGCTTACCGGTGATGTTTTCTTCAAAGAAACATTTCACGGTTTGCTTTCAATAAGGATGGTGTATTTAGGTGGATGAATGACAAAAATGAAAGAATGATTGAAGGAGTTAATGAATGAATGAACGAAAAATAACAAGAATGAATGTGTGAACAGATGAATGTTTGAATGTATGTTTGTTACGTATGAATGTATGAACGTTTGAATAAACGGAAGGGTAAGTGATTGACGGATAAGTGAATGGATGAATGAAGGAAGGAATGAATGGATGGCTGGGCGAATGGCTTAATTATGTGTAAATGAAAAATTATGTAATGCGATATCAAGATTTCTTTCACCGTTTCGTAACTTTGATGAAATTGAGGACCATCTACCTCTGCAAATGGGAAGTACCAAACTAGCAATAAATTAAGGTTGCAGAGATGGAAAACCATATAGGCCGTAGCTCCAAAAAGTTATTTTTCACAGATCTTTCTTCCTGCACGTGAATAAAGGGACTTGAAACTGGAAGGACAGAAGTAAACTTAAATTATGAACAAACTTTACTACGTGCAGTCATAGAAGACAGAATACTGAATAAATGTGTAAAAATGTAAAGGTATGTCAAAACTTGAATGCAGGTGGTTGTTGGTAAAATACTGTCCCTTAAAAACTAAATTTTTGTACTATCGTGGGAATTATTCACAGATTAAAGGATATTATTCGACTAGAATGAGGTGAACATTTTAAGCAAGGAAAGCTTAAAGCGAATTAAAGCGAATATACATTTCCTTCAATGTTGAATAATGTAAGGATCTGTACCGTTCGACGCTACATTCCTGGTGGTTCTCTATTGCACCTGTCCTTTCATCGGGATCTACAAAATACCTCTACAACCTTACCGCTACAAAATAATTTTAATCCCCAAGATAAGAAAGAGCCTATTCGGTGACCTCTGGGTGACACATTCCACCTCTAAACTACGAGCGAGCATTTGCCCATACAAGTCGCTACGAAAAAAATGTAACTTGACACTTTTTTTTTGTGTCTGAGACCCTTTTTACAAAGAGAAAAACCCTGGACGCAGGCTAACTTCTAACAAGCTTTTTTAGGTATAAGAATGGCTTTAGTTGCTGAAAAGAAAGCCCGAAAGAGGATACGTGTTAAATTTATTTTCTTTGAAATAAATACTTATATCCTATTTGGTATGCAACATGTTTAGGGTCATGGTAAATATGGATGTATGTTACATTCACATGTGGCGTGTGCCATCACACGCAACTTCTCTCTACTATGCCAGCATGGAATGAAAGGTATCATCAAATCGAAGCCAACGAAGAGTTCTTGAAATTTTGCATTCGAAAGTATTATTTATGGTGTTTTATCTCCATTGGACAGAACTTTTAGTATTCAATTTTATCTGGATTAAATATTAATTTTACATACTTTTCCTGGCAAATGCTTCTTCGCTTTTCCAGTGGAACAATTTGCTAAATCGTAATGCGATGATTGAGCTGTGTATAGGGCTGTCGAACGGATAAAAACGCGAAAAGTTCGTGCATGCATTACCGCATGCAGCATCTGCGTAAATCGTTGACAATAGCTCAAAATTTACTATACAGCATAAAATCACGTGAATAAAGTCTCCATTGCCAAGGCCTCTGAGGAAAGGTATCAGGTGATATCATTTCCAAGTTTTCATGGTGTTTTACACTGCATCATCACAATAATTGTCAAACAGTCAAAAAATTACCTTCTTGAACTTTTGACTTGTTTTATTGTTTTATTTTCAAAATCAGAAGCAAGCTATACAGAGGTCTGAATATTACTACAGTGTTTTTAGGGAGCAGAAACGGATACGAGTAAAAACTTGAGGCAATTCAGAGGAGAGATATTGTTCGAATATCTGTTGTTCCTCTATCCATATTAGTGAATTTATCAAGCTTATCTATAAGTTAATGAAAACTAACTTTGTGCATGAAAATGACAGGAAAACAGGGTAACTCACCTGCGTTTTTCGTGAAGTATTTAAGTGATTGATTTGGGATCTTCGAAAAACGAGCATAGGAAAAGTTTCAGTAGAAGGAACCTCATGTTCTTTCAAAAGATTCAAAATTAAGGTTGGAAGAATTTACGCTTTAGATGAAAAAATATAATAATCCGTAATTTTTGATACAAATATTTCTTTGGATGACCTTGCTCTTTGAAAGGTTTTACACTTAAAGAAAAATTAAAGTGTATAAAATTGTATGGTAATTCTACTGCAATACAACAATCTTTTCATCTGGTTAATGAATTGATAAAAACCATTGTTTTTCTCTCACTAATTATTTATCTTAAAGGACTTTTAATCACCAACGTTAAGAAATGAACAATTACTATTTATTACTATTGTGATGACTGCTGAGTTTCACGAACACTAAGACACGATTAGTGTTATCCCTATTACGATGACTGCTGAGTTTCACGAGCGTTAAGACACAAATTAATCACTGTTGTCACTATTATGATGACTGGTAAGTACAAACAGAGTTCTAAACAACTACATACAAGTAATGATTCCAGTGAGTACCTTTCAAATAACTTGATTTGGGTAGTTTAAGAGAAATTCCACATTCAAACAGTTGAGGAGCTTATGTCGATGACGTGATTCAAGTCTGACTGTTGGCCTTATCACAGCTTATTTTTTCCACAAAAGTACAGTAACTTGATATATACTGGTTTCAAAGTGTGACTATTTGAGAATGATATAATTTCTGTCTTGGAAGATATTTTGTGCCAACATTACTAATGAAGGGCGTTGTTCTGAACATGACAATTCCAAATATTGTACATAAACGTTAAGGGAATATCTGACAATCCATCGTAAACTTACTCAAATGTGAGTTTTGACTTAACGAATGAAAGATGTTTGAAACGAATCAATTTTTGTGTTTCCTGGTGAATTTTCTACAGGAATTTATTTTTCTAGCTAAAGTGAAACGAAGCTTTTACCGAAGGTATACCGTAGCATTCAACATCTTTTAGATTTGTTGGGTAGATCTGGAGGGGCGATGAGGGTACCAAGTTGCCATTGTTCTTTATCTGAAGTTGTTACTGCTTCTTACCCCTCCCCTTTAACGTCAATGTCCAAAGTATTGTCCTTAGTCCTATGTAGTGACGGGAATGGGGTTGGGGCTATGGAAATGTCCCCTAAGTAATCAAGGGAATATTATCGCGTTACCAAAAGCTGCAATATGCACAGGCCGCTTTCGTGTTAAATGACAATCCTATGTGTAATTAAGGCAGTTATGGATAAGTGCTTTCTACGACTCAAAATTAATTTGACACTTCTATTAGAGAGACAGAGAGATTCACAAGGTAGTACGGCAGTGGATGGAGGGATGTTGTCTCTTGTCAATAACTGGTTTATCTTTATCTATTTCAGAATATTTCATGCCAAGTACTCCAAAAACGTTTTGAACGCATGTTACTTATCAACTACTTGAGTTTAACAATACCCCATTTGGAAAATAAATCACCCAATTACAGGTAACAAACTACTTGTCTGGGATAAAATTTCATCCAACTTAGATAGGTTTTACCAAATAGTGTGCTTATCATATTTCGTAATACACTTTTGAACAAAAATCCCCCAACGTCTTTAGATTGAAAAATGTTGCAACTTTACAGACGTATACACAGAAGCATTCCAACCCGTTATTTATCCGCAAGGTAAGACAGCGACTTACTCTTTTATGTGCAAATTCAGCATGTGAAAAATTACAAGTTCAATCACGTTACCTTAAAAAAATCAACATATTATGACTTCTGTTCAGACAAAAAAAGATTCATTCGTCGTATAAAATGCAATTTCTTTAGCTTTCTGGGAAGCTTTCAGATTTGTATAAGAAGGTGAAACATTGCTCAGTACATTTTACATTCCATTGTGTGTGAAGAATAATACGAAGTGGACTTTGGCTACCGTACTTTGTGAGTAGCTTCGTGTGAGTAGCTTGAGGCTTTTGGTATGGTGTCGAAAGTAAAAAATCTCACATAAGCGAAAAAGCAAACCTTAGCACACCACGACAAACTTTCTACTACACCACCACACTGGGTTGCGAATCTACAAACTGGGCAATTGTAAAAGAAACGCTTCATTTGCTTTTCTCTGTTTTATTTCATAAGATGACCGGTCAGTATGACTTTATAGGCTATCTGTGGTCTACCATCTCCCGTCAGTGGCTATTAACGTCCCTTGACGCACTTGACCTTAGCCATTTCCACCATTAAAGCTTTTTAAACAAATACGACCTAAATTTAATTAGGTACAGTTGCAAAGGTCGTTCTACTGGAGTCTTTGAAGCCATCGGAATGTCATCAGCTTGTCCTATACCTTGTGTATTATTCGATCAAATAAGATAGACCAGTATGTAAAGTACCTAGCTGGCTTTTATTAAACTTGTAAAAACTAAATGAATTTCGTGACAGTTTGCTTTATTTCAAAGAAGAGTTGGTTTTACAACGAGTCAGAGCTATATGAGATATTGAAGTGTTGTATATAGGCTAGAGGTTTAGTGTTCTTACTTCTACGTCCAAACCGTGTATAATTTTTTCAAGCACCTTACATTGCATCTATACATATCAGCGACTGGCAGAGACCTTCTCGTATTACTTTTCATACTATGCGAGTCTAACTCGAGTGATCAATTTCGCAGAACAAGTTACATGGTGAGTTTCTGTCTCAGAAAAAAAAAAAAAAACTATTGGCAGCGTTCTGGACATTGTTTTGTGCTTAATTATTACAAGTAGAGATGATAAAAATCTCTTATAATTTGGGCCAGCTGTCTACAGCTTTACGGTTTACAAAGTCATTGGTGGCACTGTGGTACTATTTAAATACCCTTTCCGTCTAATTAAGGAAGCAAACAAGGTATATGTAGAGTCTGTACAGGCTTTTTCATAATGTCGGAACTGTTATTTGGTTATAACCTAAAGCTGAATGAGACAAGCTTACAATTCTTAGAATAATTCGTGAACGATATTTTAGGCTAGATATCCTTTTCTTAGAACGGCACATTGAAGATATTCTTCATGTTCGGAATTTATTCATGGTAAAGTCCTGAACACCGAAAGTGGTCTAGACATTGCCTGAGTACTAACATCACTTTGAAGAAAGGTTGCATCTCCAGTGTATAATTATAAAGTTACTTGCTCAAAGTGTCATAAAACATGCTTTCCTAAGTGTTTCAACATTAAATTTATAAAATCTTATAAAATTTGACCTTTTTTTTTTTAAAAAAGTAGTTCAATTATTTGTAGTTTAAAAAGTAGTTCAATTATTTGCAGCAAAAGTAACCCCTCCCCCCCCCCCAAAAAAAATACACGGAGTGACTATTTTAACGAATAATTTTGATCAGCAAAAATGAATTGAAGTGGCAAACAGGAATAATTCACGGAAGTATATTACAATCAACTCAATGGATTACAGGCCCAGCCACCGATTTGTCGTTTAATTACCTTTTAATTGATGACAAAATCGATGAAATTGATCTGTTATAGAACGTTCTAGCCCCAAATCTGACCCTGCGGCATTACGTAAATTAGCAAGAAC
Source organism: Actinopyga echinites (assembly GCA_010015985.2). Classification (NCBI taxonomy): domain Eukaryota; kingdom Metazoa; phylum Echinodermata; class Holothuroidea; order Aspidochirotida; family Holothuriidae; genus Actinopyga; species Actinopyga echinites. The sequence goes on from JAAAJZ020256334.1 coordinate 11,662, forward strand.
AGTCATAATGTATCAGTGGGTTAGTGTCAGACTCACAAAGTAAGCTCTCTTCAATTTTTCCCTCGTTGAACGCTTTCATCGATACAAGATTTTGAAATCCAACCTTTTCTTGGAATAAGTCATAATTGATCGTCGTGTCGAAGAAAACCAGTCCAATTTGGGAACGCCAAATTGAGCTAGGAATACACTACTACAAGGATCGGTATGTTTCTTAGCTTATAGCAATGTCTAGTGCAAGTACTCTTGGCCATGCATAATACTGTTTACCTAAAGTTTATGATTGCTTAGAGCCTTAGACCGTAGCAAATTCATAATTCCATGCATGACAATAACCTTGTTAGATGCATTAGTAGTGTGTATAGGTCAATAGTGAAAGAAAGTTTCACCAAACCTTCTTTGTTGTTGCGGGCCTTTTCAACGTCTGTAGGCTGGAATTGGAATGTAATGTAAGGCTACGGTACAAACAGCCCGCAGTTAGGTTTACGTGACCATAAAACCATTACGGTGAGGAAACAGGGCTGTTGGACAACTCCCTGTTGAGATATGCAGGGTGATAAACCGTTAACATCATTCAAGCATGCTCCAAATTTTAATTGTGTTAAATTTTTCTTCCGCTGTATTTTAAGTATTTGACTGGGGGCAATGACACTATTTGAATTGAGTATCCCTCCTTTTTAAATATTATTTCAATGTTAACCCGACTTTCAGAATAATCACTTATCGCTTGCTGGACCCTTGTGTATAAAGGCAGTTAGCAAAATGTACAGTCTAGCGTTTTGATTAAAAACGCCTCATTCTTTCAACTTAAGAAAACATAAAATAATTAAAACAAGTTGAAAAATGTGGAAAATATATTGAAATAAATGATGGCTCAAAATAAAAGAAAAAAAAATGCCGTGTGAGGTGAGAACCTACAATTTGGACCAAATGATAATTAAGACGATTAATCATCCTATATTCCAGTAGAAAACTATTTAAAAAAACTCAGAACACCACAGAAATACTTGGCATAGCTTTGGGGTGTTAGTGGGTTGAAAGGATCTGCCGAGGGGCTGTTTTCCGAATGGGCTAAAGTATTTGTAGGAGGTGCGTGGAAGAATCCAACGCTTTTATTTACTTTGAGAGTCTAAAAAGATAAATGTCCTATAGTTGAAATTAGTGTTTTTTTAAAGAAGCAATTGTACCTATACTATAAGATC
>JAAAJZ020257442.1:0-12850 GCA_010015985.2 Actinopyga echinites
ACACTGTTCGAGAGAGAGAGCAATTTTTCCAGTGTGGACGGACGGAGGGACGGACGGACGGACGGACGGACGGACCGACAGATAGATAACCGACAGATAGATACATGCTCCCTGATCACAAAGGCTTATACAGCAAAGCTTGTATGAGCCAAAAATAGAAGGGTTGGATCAGAGGTTTAGATCAACCAGCAGATAGCATAGCACAATGCTTCTGCCTCAGTGGGGGGGGGGGAAGCAAGGAGACACATGGTCTGAAAGGGGACCCTGTCCTTAGCAATTCCTAAGAATGCACGTATAAGCATCAGTACCCTCACTGATGGAAGGTTATGCTACATGTATGTCAAAATGTTTGAGATACAGGGAAGGGAGAGGCTGACGTCTCCGTTGAGATGGAATTAACTTGCTCTTTTTCAGGCATACTCGTATTATTAATCAAATTATAACACAGTCCAACAAAAAAAAAACCCAGTCCTTAAACTGAACATGCCCATTGAACTTGACTTTCGATGTTATGAAAGTCACCTCTCAGAGAATTTCAGATCCCTCCAACAGTAATAATTATCTTCCTACCTAAGGTGTCACAGGGCTCATTCTTCCAGGAACATATATCCTTCCCTGTAAGTAAGATGGCATGATCGTGCCTTGTCCCATTTTGTGTTGTCAGAGTAGACTGCCACTGGCAGAAACTGTTCAACGAACGATCTGCATGGTGTACAACTTCCAGGCCACTCTAAAGATAAATCAAGAGAAAAGCATTGTAAAAGCAACTACATGCACAAAAGCTAAACCAGACGTGGTTCTACAGGGGACGGGGAATAGGGGGCTTTAGCCCCCAAAAATTGAACCAAGAAAGTTTTTGGAACACAGCATCTCAAAATAAAGAATGTTTGGATACGTTTAACAAGGCCTGAGAAGTGCCATTTCCTACAATCTGGGAGGCATATTTGGCAAAAAAATTATTGGTATGCTACGCACCACTTAGATGGTGAAACAAGAGTTACCCCCCAAATAATGTCCCTAGAACTGTGCCCCAGCTGTACCACATACTGTATACCATTTTTTAGTGCTGAGAAAGATACACCTTATGTAGTATTTGATGATACTGTATACTAATATCGGAAAGCAACCCTAGACCCCACATTTTTATGGGGTATAAAATGTCAAGACTTTTTGAAAATTTTCCTAGGACCAAGATGAACATTTACGTGACCTGAAAATGATATAAATGAATAACATTAAAGAGAACAAAAAGTGCGCAGGATTTTACACATTCTCAGTGTGGAAATACGTTCAACATTATCTCCAATCCAGAAAGTGTAAGACTAAATTTTCCACACAATGTATGACAATTTTTCAAGAACAAATTGCCAAAATTCAAGGACTTCTCAAGAGAATGAAAGAAAGTCCACACTTTTCCCCATTTCCTTGCTGCATGGAAACACTTTTCAAAGTTACATGACACCATATCCAAGGGTTTCTTTGTTTTATCATGGTATTAAACAGAAAGGTATTCTCTGGGCTTTCAAAACACACACTGTCAGACTGAATGAACTGAAAACACTTGCCTAAGTAGTATTGTGGTACTTCCCTTACAGTGCAAACATCTCCCAGGCAATAACTTTTGTTTGCTTCAGATTTTACGAGAACCATTTATTCTGGCCCTAAGAATGTTTCATATTTCATTAGTAATCAACTGAAGTTTGTTTTACCAGAAATAAGATGCTTCAAATTTCTTGAGGGCCTCTTTCATTTTTATCGCCCATATCTACCATATCAATGACCAATGATGGACAAGATGCTTCCCCTTTTCAAGTTTGGACCTCTTGGTACAACCAATGTGCTTCTGCTTATCACCTACTGAGAGCATGGAAGCCATGCTAAGAGAATGCAAAGTTGAAGGGCTCAAGGAATGCTGCTGATGAAAAATTTTACGGCCATCTTGACAAGACAGTTGACCACACTAAAAGTTAGCCTTTGTGAAAGGTGCTCCAAATAAGAGGTCTTGAGTGAAAAGTCCATTAAAACAACTGGCCCCAGGATGTAAATAGTCATCAAATACAAGGTCAGAGTTCATGGGTGGTAAATGCTGGAGCTGTGGCTCTTCATAAAGTTTTCAAAGTACTTTTTTGAGGGAGCTGCTACTGAAGATTATTCTAAATAAATCATTGACAAGTTTAATTTCTTCTTTCAGAACTTTGATCAAGAAATCTCTATCATGTTTCTTGGGTGACCAACACATGACTTCTAAAAGAACTGATGTTATTATTAACATACTTTCAGAGAGAGACTGCCTTCCTCAAGATGTCAAAATTTCATCAAAGTTGCATCCTTCCAAACTGTGATTGGTCACAATAACAAAATCTGACACAAAAATTGGGCAAACTTTAAGCTAAAATATGTTTTCCTGTGGACCTATCAGTGGTATGTCCTTTCCAGGGCAACTACCTCCATTCTATTCTTCTGGAACCAACTGAGCGTAATATCATAACACAGATCTTGTTTGGTTAATGTCTAAATGGATATTCTACAATGGTTTGGCAAAATAAACCTACCAGGTATCGAAATTAGCCTCCTACCCTCCCCCTTGCATTTAACAAAACAGTCTTTGCACCTGCCCACTGGCTTGGCTTCCAGGTGAACTGGAAAAAACAGCAGAGGAAAATAAAACAGCTAGGAACACACTCATAATCCTCTGGTCTGAACAGATGGCTTACAGCTTAGCTGAAGAATTCAGCTACAATAACAGAGGTGACATCACCCCTTTACAAGCCAGGACAGTCATTACCGACATGAATTCAAAGACCAATTACATTTATCAATACAGTATCTCTGTACCTACTGACCTGAACCCAGTTCTGCAGGGTGGGATGAAAAGTGGAATTTTAATGAAAACAAACACTGCTCTTGGACATGGGGTAACAGCTTCATAATATTTATATGAAGACTGTGCACTTTCCACTGACATGCTGCACTTTTGGTCACTATAGCACAGATACAGCCAGTTATGAGGAAATCAGAATTCCCACATACCGGCTGTTAGTAGTTGTATGAATACCTTGAGTTAGTTAGTTAGTTAGATGAAGTTTAATGGCCCAGTCAATACCTTGAGACACCAACGTTTCTTCTTTCACTACGAACAGTCCATCAACAATTTTACAGGCAGCTTTTACAACCCGACAATTGCTAAAAATATACTGGATCACCAGTATTTCCAGTATCCATTCATATTTTGCTATGAATCTCAAGGTGACCAATCTTATGCCACTGTATTCTGCTGTTGGTTTGGTTGTATTAAAACAGACCTATACTGGAAGACAACCAGCGCTCTAGCCAGGGCTATTTGATTTTTGTTTTCTTTTGGAAGGGGATGGGAGATAGGGAACAGCCAGCTGGGAAGGGGTGGGGAAAAACAAAGCTCTGCTGATAATATCAGCTATGGCTGCCAAAGTTATTGGAGGGAAAGGATGACTACTGGGGAGCCTTCCCCACCCCCTTCCCCTTCCTACCAAAAACAACCGCATAACCATGAATTCACTGAAAAGTCTTCATTTGTTCCCAAGCAATGTGGCTCTTTAACTAATCATTAAAGTTCATCTATCTCCTTGAAAGCATAATAAAATTCTCTGGTCTATGCCATACTATTTCTTACAGCACATATTAGCAGGAGGACATACCATACTATAAGCCACTGATACAGGTGCCTTATAACATTTTCTTGATATAACTTTTTTGCAGTTTATGACTCTTTCATGACACTTCTAAACATAAGGCACTGAATGAATAATCTGTCTGGTAAAATTGAGGCTATGGCTTCCTCATTACTCTAGATTAGAGAGGCAATTGCCAAGAAATAGTCCTTCTGCTCATAACACTTGTTTTTTTTCTTCAAGTGTTTTTTTCTTCCTTCATTCACTGTTGTAACACAGCAGACATCATACAATGGGGACAATAAGGAAAGCAATTTTTCCTTAACCAAACCATCCTTCCTTATCAGCGTACTTGATACATGTTCCAGATAAGCTTAAAATGGGTGATAAAGTTTCAGATCAATGGTAACCGTTTTAATAATCTGTATTTTGTGCCAAAAATAGAGGGCCTATGTCAAATGTTCCATCTCGCTCTACACTCTCCCATTCCCCCTTCCCTGCTCTCCCACCTCCCTTTCAACCACCAATTGCCACAGTACACTACTAGCTCCATGCATAAATGATTAGTTTCCACTGAAAAAGACAGAACAGAATGGCCCAATACTTCTCAAAAATCAACCAGCAAAAGTTATTGATGAGTTGTACCATGCACTTGAGTCTGCCAATCAGAGACTATTTCAAGGAAAATCTAACAAATCAATAAGCTAAAACAAAAAAGCCACAGAGTATCAATCAATGAACAGATATGTCCACCATTTTCAAAACTACAGGTTCTTTCATCTCCAAACCTCAGGGGGCATTGTTTTATCACTCTGATATCTTTCCTGGCATTTCATCCTGCAGTGCTGTGTTTCTTTTTAACAGACCCATGATTGATCCATAACATGGGCACATTTATCTACATTTGTAATTTAAGCAAACTGGCCAACTGAGCTGTAAACTATTAAAGGCAGTGCTGTAGTGCTCCAGTCTCAAGTCACTATTTTAAGGACTTGGACTCATGACTTGGAAAGCGAGGAGTCGGATTTGTTCTCATGTATTCTGGACTCGTGACTCAACTGTAAAACCCCTGAGATTTGCTCAAGACTTTTAATTCTCAGCCTGTGTTATTCACTATGGCCGTACTTCTCTACCAGTTACGTTTGTACAGTATGTCTAGGCCCTGTGTCATACACAAAGCATTTCTAATATAGCATTCTTCATCTGCCATTACTGTAGAACATACAAACTGCAGTGTAGGGTAACTACTGTTTAGTACTAAGCTGGATGGGAGCAGGGTGAGTTGTCCCCATACCGACTCGACACCAACCAACTCGGTCCCAAGCCAAGTCAATCCCAAGCCAAGTCAGCCCCAAGCCAAGTCAGCTTCAAAAAAATCATGACACAAATGCAAGTGTAAAGAAAATTAGCCAACTCTTAAAAGATAATTTAACAAAACAGAATCAGACAGATATAAGATGAAGATCAGAAAAAAAAAACCAGATATATACTGTACCAGGGATAGCCCCAAGTTAAAAGCCTTAAAAAAGCTTATAAGTCTGTAAAAGTTTGGAGAGAATTCCTGCTTGGGGCAGACTTGGCTTGAGGACAACTTGGCTTGAGGATGACTTGACGTGGTGTCGAGTTGATTTGGGGACGACTTGGCCGAAAGCAGCTAGACCACGTCAGTCTGCCAGGGCATCTGGGACCCATTCTTATGCAGCTAAAGTGAAAAGGGGCCCAGCCTTTCTCTAATTATCAAATGGTCATCAAATTTATTGTCTGGCTGCTAGACCAAGTTTATATTGCAAAAAAAGGTGCGCTTTTGACTTACGTGATCTGTTTACTGCACATCAAACATGATTTGAAGGTAGGTAAATGCTTCATTTCAATGCCCACAATTTTGAAATTACCCAAAGGCCTCCTGGGGCTTCATTCACCAGTCCCCATTATGTTGCCCCAAGACCCCACAGGGGGACAACAGTGTGCCATGGATCCCACACCCTCAGAAGAGCAGCTCCGTTGGCGCTGTACATCTTGGCCTTTCAGTTTTTCCATTTCTTCATTCTTGAGATTGTCTAGTTGGCTTTTCACCCGCACCCTCCCCCTAAAGACCAGTCACACCCCTGAGTGCACCAGCAAGTAGTGTCCTGCTGAAAGAATTGTCTAAACAGCCAAGGCACATCATTATGAGGCCGCATCAGTCAAGTTTGTCTTCTAAAATGATAGAGATACTGAAATTTCTTTGGATGCAATGAGCATTAGAACAACATTCAATGAGAAGCATCAGAAAAATAACTTGCAAATTGCAGTGCTCAATTATCATTACCCATGACTTAGACTTGGACTCTGACTTTAACACAAGTGACTTGACTCAGATGGAGGGGACTGGACTATAGCACTGATTACTGTAAAGGTACTCAAATACAGAAATGAATGCAAAGCATGTACAGGACAGATATACATAGTAATTGTTGCTAAAAATACCACTTGGTCATGGGGTCATGACTCCTAAGGCCGTGAATACTTGACTGCAAATATATTGGGGTCACCCAAGCCTATGGTACCGAGATCTAAGCCTGCAGGTTTTGCTCATCCTACTTACAGGTAGGCTACTGTAGGACCAATGTGTGTAAAAATAAATAATGTGCAGAAGTTATACCACCAGCCACAGTGGCTCTGAAGTGGATTTTTTGAAGGTCAAGGCCAGGGTCTGGTGGGTGATTAATTTTACTAAAATGAGTCAGAGGTCTGTCAATGTGACCTGTTTTTGCCATCATAAGTATCATCATGATAAATAGGAAGTTGTTGGTCACGGGTCATTTGGATGCTGAGTTCCACTACTTAGATATTTCCATGTCAGCCATTCCATGGCCCCTGGACTTTGTAGAAGTTTTCAATTAGTACAGGCTACTTTAAGTTCACAAGTAGGCTTTCCACACTGGTCATTGAAATTTTGAGCTGCAAGAGCTTCTAAATACTATAGCATGGGGCTACACCTCTGATGCTAGAAATGCAATTTTGCTCAAGGCAAGTGCATACTGTAGTGCAAAAGTATGCCTAAAATACTTCATGCAGTACCTTCTTCATTTTTGCTTAATGACTTGAATTTATCTGAAAATGATGTATTTTTGAATGGGATCAACTTCAGGAAATAGATAAATTTTAACAGCTAGCCACAGGGATTGGCTGCAAACAGCTGCATGTGGGCCTTACCCCTCAGCTAGTTTGTAACCCCATGAGATACGAGCTAGGCCAAGGTCACCGTAGGGACCTCCAACATTGCTTAGTAGGAGCAAAATTTCATATGCCACCAGGGAAATTATTTTACTGTATTGTTCATTCCCAAACACAGGCAGAGAGAGTTTCGTACAGTAACACTGCACTGTAGTACATTTTGTAGTGAAGTTGAAAATTTTTATCCCTGCATTCCACCATAAGGGCTTTTGAATAAATTTGTGTGTTGAATGCAATTTGCTTTTTATTAGTTTCATCCATTAGGCTATTTCTTTAGCTACCGATATCACTTGATCGCAGCAAGCAAGTGGATGAGACTTTTGGCATTGGTCAGTCCCCCCACCCCTACTGCCATGCCTCTGCTCAGCCACCCTTGAACTAATCTGGTTCTGTACTCTCACGTTTTATGTTGCAACTAGACTTGCCAACCCATTAGATTCAAATTTCAGCATACATGTACCTGTAAGTAAACCGCACTCTCCCCTCCCACCCTAATCCTTCCAACCAATGATGGGGGAATAGCAAAATACTTTTAGGCATTCTACCTCTGTCACATGTTTCAAAGTGTAACATAATGACAACAGCAGTTTTCAATTTTGTATTTTCTCACAGTTGAAATGAGACAGTACATCCCTTAAACTACAGTATTGGCTGCATTCTTGATGGGAAGAACGATTTACTACAAGAGGAAAATGTGGAAACCTGCAAAAAGGAATGATTTTCTTGACTAAAGAATACCTTGCAAATAACAGTAGCCATGTAAAACTTATTTATATCTGATCAGTTTTGTCACCATAGATTATTCCCAGCCAGCCCTTGAAATGTCCAAAGATTCTGTAAACAATGCCTCCATGGTAACTGTTTACCAACTCGCTTCTGACATTGGCAAGGACTTGGAGCACTTGATCGAGAGATTTGGCAGTGAAGATTTTCGGGATCTTATGCCAAAGATAATTCGGTCCTTGGAAATTCTAGAGGAGTCAGTGAAAAAAGGTGAAACGAAGGATGGAAATATTCGGAACCTGGAAGATAAGTTGATGCAGGCAGAGCAGGATTTAGATATGAAGAGAAAGGAAATTGACAAACTGCTCCATGTAAGTGAGGATAGAAGAGGGAAGGGGTAAACCTAATGAGGAGGGGGCTAAAGTGTTTTGTTTGTATTTTGTCTTCATTCACTGTGATTTAAGTATGTTCACATTGACCCCATGGTAGTTTCCTCATATGTTAGACTTACGAATTCTACAGCAAGTTGTGTCAATGGCTTGTGTGCACTTTATATACTGTGGATGAATTTGTTTGTAAATGGCCTTGTACCCCACCTACTCCCACTGGACATCAAACTCAAAGAAAACCCTACTGAAACAAGAAGAGAATAGGAATAAATGTACTGTATGTATTCATGAGGAAATGTTTGTATTGCAAAATGGGTCAATGTCTGAAAAAATATTTAGTTCCAATCAAGGTTGGCTGTTCGTATGTGAAGGCTCGAAATATTACATGAGATTTCATTGACATAACAATGAACTCAAAACCACAAAAGCATGTCATCAACACTATTTGCATGCTTGATGATACATTGATACCAGCAGGTGTATTATTCCCTCGAATAGTTAGTACCTTTGTGGGTACTATGTACCTGCAGTGCTTATAAGTCTTACGAACAACAAATTTGAAAAATGGCAAGTTAATTACTTTGAGCATATAGGAAGCCATTTGGGCAGCTATGGTCCTTATAAATAGTAATAAAAATGTATATTTGGGAAAAAATGTTACCTATAAACCACTTCCAGGTCTATCAAATCTAAATACAGAGGTGGTGAAATTGTGCTCATTACAGTATAAAGCTGCTATCATTTAGTCTCATACACAACTGTTGAGCCAAAAGATTTTAGTTGGTTCAGATTACAGCGTAGCACAGTAAATATAAGCATACGAGGTGGGGGTGCAGGGGGACATGTGCCCCCCAGTTTGGGCAAAAATAGTGGGTCCATTTGGGCAAATAAGAGACATTTAAACAAAATCAATTATGCCCTTTTTATGGGCTAAAAAATAGGCAACTTGGTCCAAAATTCTAAATTCGGGCGAAATCATCCCTGCACCCTAAAAATTTTGACCATTGTATGCCTATGATAGTAAAAGATGGAAATAAGTGTTTGGATTGGAATAATTGAATCAGTCATTGACTGACTCGTGAGAAGGTTTCCACTCAACTGTAAAAAGAAGACAACTTCCTTGTTGAATAAGTCATACCAGGAATGTGTTATTTGAACAGATATTGTATCAAACATTTTAAGTTATGGTTTTATTGAAGTAGAGCCACTTGATTAGAAAAACAGCAATTGTTTAATCAGTTGATGATTAGACTGACATGTTATCCTGTCTTTTTTTCAGTGTGCTTGCTTTAATGTGGGTCTCCATGGCAATGTTGCTTACTACATGCTAACAATGGCCCATAAATATGTAAATAAAAGGATTATATGTCAAACAATGCATGCAATGCAGCAAGGGCATTTTCAGTAATACTTAAAAGGAGTATTTATTTATTTCAATAACGCAGGACAGATTGGTCCTGAATTTCACAAGGTATAGTAATATGCAAGAGGCATGGTCCACCAGCACTCCAGGGAAAATGAAGTTCAATTTTCACAGCCTGGAAACTGAAAAAATCAGCCAAATCTGGGAAAATACAGAGAATTTACATCAAATTAACAGGTTCTTTACAATTTAGTCCATCACAGTTATGACTCCTCAGTCTACTAATTTTGTGTATGATTACCCATAATTCTAAGTGCAGATTAAGTTTAGATTCTTTCTTTGTTCAGGATAACTTCTTATTATATTAATTTTTGAGGATAACAAGTCATTCTGCAAATTTTTTCTTCAGGATGCGGAAGAAGCTGCTGAAAAGAAAAGAGAGGATGACATCTTTTGGATGAAGCAACTATCTGAGTTGCAGGAGGAGAATGCTATCCTGAAAGATCAGGTATCTGAAACAGAAGGCATTGCAGTGAAAGAGAAAGGTCAGAAAAATTTCCTCCATTCAATCTTTTTGCTTTGTACGTAGGTCTGTGAATGTAGCGTCATGGCCGTACTGGCCGGGGGAGGCTGGGGAGGGTGACCGCCCCCCCATATGTCAGAAACATGACTAAATCGGCAGATATTTTGTCTCAGTTGGGTGGAAAATTGTACAGTTAAAATGAGGTCTGTATTCGAGCAAAAATCACAGCCCTTCCTGAGAAAGACAGTCCTGTACAGCCATACATGTGTAGCATAATATAAGCATGAGCAGTATCAAGCATTAACTGAATGAATAAGAAAGAGATGAAATAAGCAGGAAGAAAAACGTGTTGATCTTGCTTTCATAGTTCCCATGGAATTCGACAGATGAACAAATGAGTGATTTTATTCAACCATTTTACAGCCAATAGATCCGGCATAGCAAACACGACAGTACGGTTCCGATAAGTAGTAAAAATACTTTTAACGAAATTCCCTCAGGGGAGTATATACCTACGCAAACAAGAGTGTGAACTCATCTTGAAGATATGAACTGCGGGGGCCTTGAAAAAGTGAATACGTCACCCAGCTCCAGATATAGATTCCACAGACAACAGATTGGGCCGTGAGTTGTTACGAAAACTTTGCAAAACGTTATTATTCTAGTCTAATTATTTATTGCTGATTCAACACCATGTTACAACTTATACCTGACTGCGGAAGTAGTAGGCATAAGCGTACGGGACGAGGAGCAGCCTGGGGTTGGGGTTATTCGGTCAGCCTAGTTATTTTTCGGGCAAATATGGCCTTTTCGGAAGAGGTTCCGAACGCTTATGGTAGTATGGCCAAAAATCTAGTGTTACCTTCAGGCTCAGGAGCGGCTGTGTGTGTTTTCTCCGGCCCTTCGAACTAAGCTCTTAACCAGCTTCCACACGAACGGAGAAGAAAGCGTCCAGGTGTAGACTCAAACCATGGAACTTTTTTATTCGTATAAATTATTTTTCATGAAGCCCCACCTATGTTTGACGTGATTATTTTCTTATTTTTCGTCTATTTAAATATGCATTTATGAACCATCAACGATAGTCATAAGGTCACAGTGAGTTTCCTGAATAACCATCAAAATTACCCTTTGTTGTCGCTTGTGCGGGCGTTTGCGAGATATGACTTATCAAGGAACGTGTTCATAAGCACCAACCAACCCGAACCCTTCGTTCTCAATTCAAATCCCTTTTAGTTGTCCCCTCGGTTTTAACTTTTACTTTTGAAAATCGTCGTTTCGACAGATGCGCTGCAATTTTTTGGAACAATTTACCTGAGGAAGCCAGGCGTGCTAACAACGTTAATGTTTTTAAGAAATACGTAAAAACCGCTATGTTTATGTCTGCCTTTTGCTGATTGCTTTGATTTTACTTTGACTGTTCTTGGTTTTATGATTTACTCTTTTTATTGTGTTTTAAGCTTCTAGTTTGTTCTTTGTTTTGTATTTTTTTATTTTCGTCTCTTATTGTTTACTTTGTATCTTTTACTTTTGTACAGCGCCTTAGAGCTTTAATATTTTATTGTATAAGGCGCTTTATAAATTTTGGTTTTACATTACATTACTTTGAGGTAGGCCTATGCATAGCACAGGAAATGGACTTTAGTCCCAAAATTTGTATTGTTCTTTTAAAATACAGAGAGCATATATTTTAATGGTTTTAGTGAGATGTATATTTCTGTTGCTTGTGATTTAAATGCGAAGCATACATGTATTTTTTGGGAGCAGAGTTCTGTAAAACATTTTAACATTTAAATTAATTTACAGATTAGTGTTCTTATCTGACATGTTATGGTAATGGGTATGAATGTACTTATGTAAAGCTGTCTGGGTCTAAACCTATTACAGTTCAAATGTTCAACAGGAGTATGATAAGAGCAAAGGTTTCACTATGCCGAAAGTGACTTTACATGAGTATTAAAGGCATTTTGTCAGTCTTCAGAATTAAGGCCTCAATAAAATGCTTTTGCCCACTCAAACATAATACGATAATGAACTGATATGCTCATACACCTGTACCTAGAACACCTACACACCCAATATACTGTACAGCAAATTAAAACCACCATTTGTATGATATTCATACATTTTACATTAAGCACCACCAAAATATCAATACAATCGTGGCAATAGCTACAAAAGCAGTCAGCTACAAATGCAATCAAAGGCCAACAAGCCTGCTACCATGTAAATAATTACATAACAGACTGTTCCTTCTATGTTTTATACAACAGGACAAATTTACACTATGGCTGATATACAGTTTCTGTCAAGTATGGTGTCCAGTTTGCTGCTACCAAATAAAATGTCCATGCCCATATATGAGGCAAATCAGGCATACTCTGTGCGATATATTGACATTTTTAGATTTTCTACGTTAAATCCCGCCCACTCATTACTATGCATGGATTGGCAACAAAACCAATAGGGTACAACTTCACATTTTGGCTAATATACCTAACAAGTATGGTTCCCGGCAGGCCTTTTCTTCTATGCGTTTGATTGTCCACAAACTTTTTCGGTGATTTTCAGAAAAGGGCCCCGCCCACTCATAAACTTTACAGAATATCACTAAAAGCCACCATTAAAGCTTGCTACTACCAGCTGAAATGCCCATGCCCAAATATGAGGCAAATTAGACATACTCACTGCGAGATATTGACATTTTTAGATTTTCTACGTTAAGCCCCGCCCACTCATTACTATGCATGATATTGGCAACAGAAGCAATAGGGCACAACTTCACACTATGACTATTATACCTACAAAGTATGGTGCCCGGCAGGCCTTTCTTCTATGAGTTTGCTTGTCCACAAACTTTTTCGGCCATTTCCAGAAAAGGGCCCGCCCCTGAGCCGTGGCCGGCTCGACTTGAACCAATTGGTTGGAAACTGGGCCGTTAAACTTCATCTAACTAACTCATGAATATCAGTGAATATCATTAAAAGCT
>JAAAJZ020258550.1:0-12837 GCA_010015985.2 Actinopyga echinites
CGATCCAGGCTCGGGGATGGAGACAGCCTTGGGCTTAAGAAAGTGACATCGATCCTACCCCACGAAAGTCCAATATTATGGGGTCGGAAAGTTAACATTTCTAACGGGATCAATACGGCATGGTATCATTGGTATAATATATTCAAAAAAATCCTCAAGTTAATTGTGAAAAGATGGTAACACTGAACTTCAGAAGCTCTGAGTCTCTGATACCTGTACATCTAAGTCGTCCTGGATACATTGTACCGAGAGAGAACATAAAACAATCTTCAATCCTTTACGCAGTCGTGGTCGTTTATTACCGATGGTCGTCATCATCACTAGCAGTTGAAGGATTATATGTGAACAGCGCCATCGCATAGAAAGACAGCGAAAGCGTACGGCTGACTAATAAAATGAGGTACATGGAGGTAGCGAATTGCTTGTTCTGGTACATCCAACAGGTCTGACCGCCTGTACAGTCATACTCCCAGATCAAACAGACGTTATCGATGATAGCACCTACGATGATCGGACTAGGTACAGTACCTAATTGGGTGAAATGTGCAAGTTTGTTATGAATTGGTGTTAACGCAGTCTTTAGGCAAAGTCTAGAACTCTGTCTTGAAAAATAACTTCGCAAAGCCGGACTAATGCCCACAGGGGGCACTCATAGTTGTAGTATTAAGGCAACGTCCAGTGGCGTAGCTATAGTGGGGGCGGGGGGGGGGCGATTTCCCCCTGGCTGAAAATTTCTGAAAATTCGGAAATTTTGTGTTACCTGCAAGCCGTATGTTTGTAAACTACATTGCAGCATGCAGCAAGTTGGCGTAGCCAGAGGAGAGGCTAGGGATGCTAAATGTTGCACCAGATTGCATCTAAGGGTACTTAACTATTCAAAAATTTCTCAAAGGGGAGGGGAAACCCTCCCCTTTCAACCCCTCCCCCAGGCCGGCGATCATGCCCTGCAGTTAGTCCTCCAAAACAAAAATTCTGGCTACGTCAGTGGAATGCAGAACGTTTCCTAATGCAGTAATACTTGTACTCCACCCCCCCAAAAAAACCCGGAAAATTTAGGTGCTTGCCCCCCTGGGAAAAAGTCTAGCTACGCCACTGCCTACGCTTTGTTAATGGATGGTGGTGCTACGTGTAGTGGTAATCGAACTTGAGATACTTTATCTTTGGGTGTAACGAAGTTTGAAATTCGATTGGTACTTTATCCGCATTACTTGTAAAGACGATGTTGATAGAAAGTATTACTTTCTAAAAAAAATAATATACACCTATGTTTCTGAAAAAAGCAACGGTGAAAACATTCTTTTCGTCTTCCTCAGCCATCACATGTCCTACTGACACACTTCCTGAAGTGCCTGGAGGGTCCTTTGATTGTCTGAATACTCCTGATGCTAACCCGGTACATTATAATGGAACATGCAACGTGGTGTGTGAGGATGGTTTCTACCTTACTCCAAGTACTAACCTTATGACAGTTTGTGAAGCGGAGGAATCAGGTCAAGGAGGGAAATGGTCTATTGGGAACTATGAATGCCAAGGTAAGCTTTTGATAAAAAGATAGTAGATTCTCATTATTAATACTTCTATAAAGCTCTCACTTCTACAGACGGGAACTCAGCGGCCCTTTACAATCATTACAACACAATAGTTCGAAATTCAGTCGGTAGATTATCTGCATTCACTTGTAAAGAAGATTTAAATAGAAATTACTACATTCTCGCAAAAGAATAAGCCTGCATGTGTCTATGAAAAACCATCAACGGTGAAAACATTATTTTCTTCTTCCTCAGCCATCACATGTTCTACTGACACACTTCCTGCAGTGCTTGGAGGGTACTTTGATTGTCTGAATACTCCTGATGCTAACCCGGTACATTATAATGGAACATGCAACGTCAAGTGTGAGGATGGTTTCTACCTTGCTCCAAGTACAAACCATATGGCCATCTGTGAAGCAGAGAAATCGGGTCAAAGGGGAGAATGGTCTCACGGGAACTATGAATGCCAAGGTAAGCTTTTGATCAATGGTACTCTCATCACACCTTAATACATTCACAGTAACTTCCCTTAATTCTTAATTTGATAAACAAACATTTCTTCAATTTGTTCATATTTGCTCAAAAGTAGACTTTAATCGTCGGAAACAAAATCGCCGTAACGTCCTAAAATTTCCAAATATTTGAGATTTGAAGACTTAAAGGTCCATTGAAGAACACAAATGCTGGCATCTTCAAACTGTATCCCTATCCCATTGATTCTTAAAATTTTCTGGTAAAATACAGTAAGTTGTTTACGAATGGTTCCCAAGGTTGTTTCGTTTCTTGAGCCTCATGGGGGGGGGGGCTTAATTAAAAGGAAATTTTGTGGAGGAATTTTGAATTATTTCAAAGTTTAGGACTCTCCTTTAGAGAAACTGTTTCCATTGTTACTGTTGGATTGACGCAAAAGACGGGTTGTGGAGCATTCTTTCTTAAACAAAGGGAGTGAGCGAGGTATGGCTGAAGGAAACAACCAAAGAAGGTGTAAAATACTGGTATTTTACTAGGTAGAGAAAACATCAGAGGCATAAATACATACTTAGTGAACTACCTTCGGGCCCGGTTTGACCCTTATTCCATCATATGTGTGATCCGTACGCGAAAAATGTAAAAACAAATGTCGTTCCATAACACGGTTGTGGTAGGTACGCGTCTTTTACTTAAATCAAGACCAACAGATGGTAGGTTGTCTTCTACTTTGATCAAGATAAACAAATAGAAGTTTAAAGTTAAAGTGCTTACTATAGCATGGTCTCTAGATCTAGTCAACGTTTTACTGGTAATGGAGCATGTTGTTTGGTATAGGTGTAGCTGATGGGAACTTCTAATATGCTGGTGGGGTCTTGAAGTGTTGATGGTACAATGTTGGGTAGAACCACCCTCGTCTTAAAAGTATAAAATGGCGAGCTCTGCCAGAATCCAACAAAGTGGTTTACGGCGCAAGCCGCGCTATAAAGAAAGCACGATAGCGTGGAAAATTAGGGAAAGGTTTTTCCCTTCTCCCTTTGTAATAAAATGAAGCATTTTAGATATCTTTGGAAAGTGCAAAATTAGGATATATTTCACAATAAAATACGCTTGCCTTGCGGCATAAACAGCACAATACGATGAAAATGTTGAAGCAAATAGTTGCGGGACAAATTTTAGTCTAAATTCTGGGATTTTTATGACACTATGTGAAACATGATGACTCGATAGAATCATGTTTTTTATAACCATGAAGCAGCGATGACCAACGTTACGAAGATTTATGAAGTTACGATGAGTGTCTACCTGTACGCAAAATCTTACCTTGGCATCTTACCTAGGCTCAGTGGCGCAGCTACAGTGGGGGGGGGGGCAGGGGGGAGCGATTGCTCCCCTGACTGAAGATTTCGGAAAATTCGGAAATTTTGTGTTACCTGCACGCCGTGTGTTTGTAACCTACATTGCAGCATGCAGCAAGTTGGCGTAGCCAGAGGAGAGGCTAGGGATGCTAAATGTTGCACCAGATCGCATCTAAGGGTACTTAAATATTCAAAAAGTTCTCAAAGGGGATGGGGACACCCCTTCCCCTTAAACCTCTCCCCCAGGCCTTGCAGCTAGTCCTCCAAAACAAAAATTCTGGCTACGCCAGTGGAAATGCAGAACGTTCCCTAATGCAGTAATACCTGTACTTTCAAAAAAAAAAATGAAAACGTAGTTTCACAAACTTTACACCTTTATTATACAAAAACGCATGTAGAATACTCTTTGGTTACAAATGATGAGGGTATGACGTCCGTTGGTCCGCAAAATACGGATCTGGTAGTGATTAAATCGGAGACGTATGACGGAGGACGAATGATGGGCATATGGAAAGGGTATAATTCTTATCGTATGGAGGCGGAATTTGCGGACGACGGATGACGGATGAAAAACAACGGACATATGGAAAGGCAGCTACGGCTTGCTGTCAAAGGACAAAAGGAAGCCGCTTTTTCTCTTGCTAGATTCCAACATTGTTACGGAAAAGTCCACCATCATACGCGTACTGGACGGGAAGGGAAGGGGGCAGCTGGCCCAGTAAATGTGCTGAAAATTTGGAAATTCTCGAGGTTAAAAACGTCGGGAAAAAATGTTTACCCCCAATTCCACCACAGTTGAAAGATAATGTCCAAAATATCGTCTTGTCGCTTGGTCCAGTTTTGAGTAATATAATGACCAATGAATTTAGATATGTTGCTGAGGAACCGTAAGACCGCCCGTAGTGGACTGTCATTTGTGACGAAGTTAAAGCCATTCACTCATCACCCAATAGTACCATTAAAAGAACGACTGTCAAATTAGCCATTAGCCACAGTACTTTCATTGACGAAAACAGGGAAATTCAAATTGTGTCTTTGATTGGTAATAAGTCACTCAGATCGATTTAAATTAATTATTATTATTTTAACTGAACTTTACAAGTTCAGTTAATAATATTGTTATAAAGGGCAGTGTAATTTATGCTTACAGTATTGGCTTGCCTATGAAGATGGACAGAACAGCTGAAAGACTAGTCTTTCATCAGAACAAATTCTCCTTACCTTAATGTAGGACCCACCTTACATATACTATAGCCTATGTATTAAACAGAAGGAAAAGGGAAAGCAGCAACCATTTTTATGACATTCTTAGATGGAAATGTTGCATGAATTTGACTTTATCATAATCTATTAATCACAGACCAAGGTCTTGGTAAAGGATGGCAATTGTTCCACTCTTCCACGTTCATTCTTTCTCGTTGTCTCTCTTCTCCGCGTTTTTTCATTTCGTCCAACTCTTTGAGCTTTCTCACTATGGCGCACAATTCTCTAGTAGTCGGCGTATCTACCGCTAAAAATGATTTAGCTGAACCCCTTTTCCTCCAATGAAAATACTCGTTATATGCGGTATCATTTTTGTCGAGATACTTTATGTAGGCAGCCAGCGACCTCATGCTATCAAAGTCACTCAAGTGAATGAATGAGTGTGGGGGAGCTACCTTTTCGTAATTCTTCCGCGTAGTACCGTACACTATTGGAACTAAGTAATGCTCTAAGGCATTTTTCCAAAATTTTTCTGTGATGTAATCTTCACATTCACTGTTCTCCAAAGCTAAATAAAATTTATGAGAACTTAGTATTTCGTCACATGTTTCAGTATTTGCTGGACATTCAAGGGTTCCACACCTTCCATATGTATCGACTTGCAACATTTCTTGCAATCTTTTTACGAACTTTGTTCGTTTCCAAGCAGGTCTTACACAGTTTGACGCCATCCATGCGACTAGTCTTGTTTTACCAGTCGCCCAGTTTCTACTGTCGTCTGCTGACAACTCTGCGATATCTTCTGTGTATCTTCCGTAAGGAATAACAAAATCCGCATCGCTCCGATACGTCATCGTCCAGTTATACATTACATTTTCAGGATCTGGGGACTTCAGCTTTAAGCAATGAATGGGGCTTTCTTTGCTGTTATAAATCCAAATCTGGCCCTCGGGACGATATCTGAAAGAGGGGATAATTTCAAAGAACTTGAATTTATGCACTTATCTCGGAAACATTTTCATTCACCCAATCCATTAGTAAATATTCTCCTCGAGGCATGTTCATAACCTTGCTCTACACGAGATGAGATAAAGGTGAGGTCAAAGGTCATGTGATGTCATCAGGGTAGAACTCTGGAAAAATGTAAACACGATGTTTCGAAAATGGTTGCATTGATGTACAGAGCCTTTAAGCTGTCATGCAGATATTGATATATTATGTAAATTTCTAGACGTTTTATCAATAGAATCCGCATCGCCCCGATATGTCATCGTCCAGTTGTACATTACATTTTCAGGATCTGGGGATCTCAGCTTTAAGCAATGAATGGGGCTTTCTTTGCTGGTATAAATCCATATCTGCCCCTCGGGACGATATCTGAAAAAGAGGATAATCAATATCTCAATAAAATATTGAGATATTGACATCCGAGGTCTTTTTATGTCAGCATTATAGCGTTAAATATTGAAATATTACGTTACAATAGCTCACTATCTTAATATCTTCACTGAAAGATGTTGAGATATTAGATTACAAGACCTGAATATCTTAATATCTTCACTGAAAGATGTTGAGAATTTGACATCCTAGATCTCGTTATCTCAATATTTTAGCAAAAAATATTGAAATATTAGATTACAGGATCTCAATATCTTATTTTCTTCACAGAAAGATATTGAGATATTGACATCCGAAATCCTGTTACATCAATATTTTAGCGTAAAATATTGAAATATTACATTACAGGATCTGAATATTTTAGTATCTTCACTTCAAGAAATGAAGATAATTATTGACATTCAACATCTCGTTATCTCAATATTTTATTGTAAAATATTGAAATATTAGATTACAGGATCTCAATATCTTAATATCTTCACTGACAGATATTGAGATATTGACGTCCGAGTTCTCGTTATCTTAACATTTAAGTGCAAAATATTGAAATATTAGATTACAGGATTTCAATATTTTAATATCTTCACTGGAAGAAATTGAAATATTGAGATAACGAGATGTTGGATGTCAATATCTCAATATCTTTCAGTAAAGATATTAAGATACTGAGATTCTGTAATTAAATACTTCAATATTTTGTGTTAAAATATTGAGATAACAAGATATTTAATGTCAATATTTCAATATATCTCAGTGCCGATATTAAGATATTGGGATCCTGTTATTAAATATTTCAATATTTTACGCTAAAATATTGAGATAACGAGATCTCAGATGTCAATATTTCAAGATCTTTCACTGAAGATATTAAGATATTGAGATCCTGTACTTAAATATTTCAACATTTTACGCTAAAATATTGAGTTAACAAGATCTTGAATGTCAATATTTCAATTTCTTTCAGTGCAGATCTTAAATTCACGAGATCCTGTAATTTAATATTTCAATGTTTTACTCTGAAATATTGAGATAACGAGATCTCAGATGTCAATATTTCAATAGGTATTACGATCCTGCAATACAATATTTCAATATTTTACCCTAAAATATTGAGATAACGAGATCTCGGATGCCAATATCTCAATATCTTGCAGTGAAGATATTAACATATTGGGATCTTGTAATGTAATATTTTAATACTTTAAGCTAAAATGTTGAGATAAAATTATCTCGGTTGTCAATATCTCAATATTATACCTGATAAAAAGTCCAAAAATTAACATAATATCTCAACATTTGCATGACAGCTTAAGAGGTCCGTAGGTTACTGACTGTCAATAAAGTTATAACAAATACAGAATTGTTATGAAAAAAGGTTTGGCATTAACTGACTCACCTATAACGAACTAAGAAAGTTAAAACAACGTGCAAAGAAGATGGAAATGTCTTTACCTTAGAGCCTATGAAGCGACCTTGACAGCCAGCTGATGTCGTTGTCTCAAAAAATCTACCACTTAAAATTGCCCCATGTTAGGATATACAGTCCCACGACAGGGAAAAGTTAAAACAAACTTGGACCCATTCCAAAGGGAAGGGATAATTTCAGTGTACGTGAAGAAGGCTTTCAAATATTGGACTCAGTTAGGGAGCTCATGCATGTCAAGGGAGATAGAGACCATGTAAGCCCCAAATAGTTACATTTTGACACTTCATCGCACACTGCTCAATCAATTATAATTTTTCTAAAATTTGTGGGTGACAACGGTGAAAATTTCGATTTAACCGTGGCTTACTCATCGTCATTGTTTTTAAGAACAGTTCGTGTGCTGAATGGCTGATTGCTGGAAATTACCCAACGGAATATATGGTGTATTTCTTTACCGAGGAATTTCCTTTAAATGAAAACCGTGACAGACTTGACTGACATGGACCGATTCTACTATTTATACATCACTGTATTTGAATGCAAATGGTTAATTACACATTTTTATGTTAGCCACTTATTACATACATATATGTATTCGTAATAACAACACTAGAACGATTCAAATTTAATTAGTAATTTTTATTAGAAGTACAAATTATTAAAAGAGAAAGAATATTCTTTAACGATATGTTCGTCACTGTCAGCATGCTTTTAAGTTTAAATTCAGAATGCACAATGTCTCCAAACACAGACTATACACATCGTGACGATTTCTTACAAGTTCCGTAGATATTAAAACCGATTTACCAACATGCCTTCAATATCAATTAAGGAAAGTACAAAGTAATACCGTGCTTATGTATCCAAATATCTACCGAAAATTTTGTTGTTAATTGGTCCAGGTTCAGCGTTGTAACTAAATTGAACCGTACAACATCACTTTGGAACCTTTTTGTAGTTAACGTTGCAAAACGGTCTTCACAGGTTTTTCACATATTTTTTCATGTCGCTGTTTCTATCCACTATCCTTAAATAGGACGAAGTTTCATTTCTGTAAACAGGATGTTGTGATTCGAACCAGGGAGGTAATCCCACGTAATGCTTCTGTCATTGCTCCACGGGCCGTGGTAATCGCCGTTTAGGTTAGAAGCATCGCAATTCTTATACCACCAGGCACCATGCTGATTAACAGCACAGTTATTACTATAGGCATCGTTGTCTTGGTCGTACGTACTGAAAGGCTGATTGAGGTGATACCTTAAGGATTGGCCTTCAGGATTACTTCGGGAATCTGCAAGGGAAAGTATGCAGAACAGTCGGATAGATCATCATCCAAACTACTGAACGGTTGTCAACTGTCACACCAAGTATATTTTAGCGGCACATAACTTCTATCGGAATCTTATGTCTCGAAAAAGTGAACTGTGAAATTGTGAACAGCTAATCAACATTTAATTGCGTCCACACAAAGAAATGGATTATTTATAGGATTCTATTGTTAGACACTTTTACGCATTTTAGAGGTGGATCTTCCATTCATCAAAGGCTTTTCGATAAACTTAAGTGGGGTTTGCCTCTTTAAAAAAGTCACAGTAACTTGTTTAAATTTTGATTCATAAAAGTAGATGCTTTATAATAAGTCTCAATGATCGCAACAGTCGAAAGCCTCCTCTCAGTATAAATGCTAATTTTACGTCATAATTCTTTCGTATTTCCCATGAAAACCATCATGCAATTAACATTTGTGCTGATATAAAAGCTAAAAGTATAAGTAGAGAATACCGCCGTCTGTTTCGCGTTTACTGATAGCCTACGATACATAAAACTGATTGAACTAAAAAAAATTCATCGGCGTAGGAAGACTTAGCACCCAGTCAAAAATCTATTGGGGACTGAAGTGTGCTCCCTCCTCTACCCCCCCCATTTGTGAAGGATGAAATCCCTTCTTTGTATCTCCTGTAAATAAAAAGATATCAAAAACTTGCAGTAATATTCCTCAAAATGTGCCCAATATATAGCACCAAGTTGCTACATCTAGGAAAAATTAAGTATCAAAATATTTTGACCTTTCCTCAAGGATGGCCGTTCGAAACAATTTTAAGCCCCCCCCCCCCATGAAAACAGCGTTCTACACCCATGGAAAAAATCGGTGCGAGTTGTGGACTGAACGGACAAATTTACTTAAAGATAGCACCTACACACATGTTTCTTCGAAGTAAGCCAGTTTTGAAATTGCTAGCAAACCTTTCCGATGGCGGTATTTAAGGAAGAAGATCAATATGAGTCTTCATTCTAGCAGAATGTGTAACACAAGTTTCTTTTCTACACATCAACCCCCCCCCCCCAAGAAAAAAAGCAAACTTTGAACAGCGCTGATATTTCATCTTACTACAAGTTTTAATTTTTTCCGAAATATAAAAGGTGGTGGTGGAATTAAGGGTTAAAACTGAATCATTCAAATCCCACCCCCCACCTGATGATGGAGGTAAGCAATAAGATTATTATTAATAATATTATTACTAAACTGTCTGAATCTTTTCATTTTCAACCGATAGTAATATTAACTTCAAACACAATGTTGTTGTTATCAGGATGGTTGCATACATATTGCAGCAAAATTTTCATCATCTTCTTTCTCCCTTGCAGTTAGTCTTAAAGTTTGGAACATCAAATACTGAGGTTCTTAAGTACACAATTATAATTTTTTTTTCAGGATCGTCTTGCTCAAGTAACCGTTTGGATGAAGCTTCTTCATGACGAGTAAACCATTAAACAATAGTAGCTGGCTTAAACGGTAATACCGTGTTGATAATGTAGCAAAAATATTCACGTTTTTTAAAAGCCAGTCTTAGACGTATAGAATGATAGAACATTCAAAATAAGGTAGGTAACTTTATTTTTAAGATACAATATTTCGACAGAAAGAAATTCATTGTTTTATAATTAATGAGTAATATGTTCACCCACCCTCTATATGTGAAAAAGTGAAATTCGAGTGAAAGAGTGACTACAGTGACCACTCTCTGTTATCGGGTGACTTTCCACTCTTTCTCGAGTGACCTTTTCACTCATTTCGAGTTAATTATCACTCCGAATAAAGTGGAATTTCAATCTATTTCCACTCGATTAAAGAGTGGTCACTGTGGGCACTCTTCCAGGAGTGAAATTCACTCTTTTACATTTAGAGAGAAGTTCAACTTTGACCCTGTATAAAGAAAAAGCACACATGATGGTTAAGTCTTCACTAGAATAAACATATGGTATCCTTTACGTCTCTGTATGTTGCATATTTATTGTGCCCATAATGAAAGAATATCTCAGTGCATGCATTAAAATATGATAAACATGTTATCGTGATCTTTTCTCAATGCATGAGGAACAGTGATGGTTACTCTATTTATTCTCCTGACATGAAAATCTTTTTTGTCCAAATTTTTCACATACATAAAAAGCTTTGAAAATGTGAAGGTTTATATTATTTTTAATTATTTTCATTTTTTTCTCTCAGATTATGTGATCAATAAAGACACAGATTGTCTCCATAGGCATGCAATCAATATTACCATGGAATCATACCCTCAAAAGTAATGCCCCCTCCCTGCTTAAAATGACTATTTGAAGATAAGGCATTTGGAAGCAGACGTCATTTGCCAATTAAATTATCTTGACGCCACATTTCCACTGAAACAAAAGCTCAACTTTGCACCCGTATAAAGACGCACACATGATCGTATAATTTTTATTAAAATGTGATTAGTGATTTGTTCTCAATGCATGAGAAACAATGATGGTTACTCCATATTGTTTTCCCTAGATGAAAATGATTTTTGCCATAAATTTTCACATACATAAAAAATCTTGAAAAGGTAAAGGATTGTTTTATTTTTAATTATTTTCATTTGTTCGCTCCGATTATGTGATCAATAAAGACACAGATTGTTTTCCGGGGCATTCGATCAATGTTACCATGGAAACATCACCTTAAAAGTCATGCAAATTAAGCAAAGCATTCTTCTGTGCACCGTTTTTTGCAGATAAGTAAATATAAAACCTCTGATGAACAAAAAAGGTTTTGATAAAGGATGCCATCGATCAGTCGACGACGGTGCTAGATACAGAATTGATTTGGCTGGATCTGTCCTCTTTCTTGAGCGCACAGCCCAAGAAATCTTTCAGGCCTTTCTGGAATTGTTTGTGTTTTAGGGCGTAAATAAACGGATTTATACATGTATTCACAAACGCCATAAATACAGTCCAGTGGTACCAAAATCCGTCAAAATCAAGCGGCCCTCCGAGATTAAAACGAAGAAAAGTCAACTGATTGGGAGTCCAACAGATGACGTACATGATAAACATTATGAATAAGGTAATTGTCACATTACGACGCCTCGCCTGGGCGGTCGACGTCTTCGTTTTTGGCGGTTGTCGCTTGACTGTAGGCTGGTTACTGTTGTCGATATTAAACCGGATACCGGAAGTCTTGTTACCTGTATCGGTATTATCTGGGCCTGATGGTTGGCTTGTTGATTGAGCGTTAGCATTTTGAGCAAATGACTGTATCTGGGTCTCCTTCCGTTTCAAAGTCCTCAGTATAGAAACATAAGCGACAAGCATGATGATGACGGGAATGAAATATTCCCACAGAAATAATGTCACTCCCGATATCGCACCGGCAACCGCGAATGACCACGAAGATTGAAATGTACAGGAGTATGTTAAGTGATCGAGTTCATGAAGGGCAAGCGGAAAGATCCACTGCATGACAGGGGCGATGATCCAAATGAACACAATCACAGTCAACGCAAACCGCTTTGTAAATATAAGGGGGTACTTCAACGGTATTACTACAGCGATAAATCGTTCAATCGACATGCTCGTCAGATTAAACGTTGATACCGCAAAGCAAGAGAAAATAAAAAACCGCGACCACCAAAATCGACATAAGAATTCTCCTCCGAAGCCAATGTGATGAATTCTGTCTCGGACGAGGAGAGTAACTCCAAACGAAATAAGAAAAAGTGACGTCATAAAATCAGAAAATGCCTGATTTAGTATGAAAGAGTTAACTTGACTTTTTCTACTCTTTAGGTGTCTAAATATTATAAGTACCAACATGTTCCCTATGATACCGATAACACCGATAACGGTGTAAATAACAACCGTTAAGATCTCACTAAAAGTGAGATCGTGATTATCGTCTGTGGTGGATGAAACCGTAGACAAGAACTGTTTCGTGGTGTTCTCCATTTTGGTCTTCCAGAAACTAAATACGTACCTCCTCTGCCAAAAATATAGCTGACTGTTATTAAATAATAGCAAAATCTCTCAAACGTATATTTTATATGTTTGAAGCTTAGGCTTGGCTTTGTTTCCGCAAAAGAAAAAGGTTCTGATTTGCTTTGGGCGAGAATCGTTTCAATTAAATTGCTCCCTTTAACGGGCTTCACGATTT
>JAAAJZ020259655.1:0-17589 GCA_010015985.2 Actinopyga echinites
TTTTGCCCTTTGCAAGAAATAGATTTGCCAGAATCCCATCACATTTTGCTATGCAAAATAAAAAAATTGCTTCACAAGTGCATGCATGCTTGTGGCATAGTAGTTTAAGGCCAAGTAAAAAAAAAAAAAAAATGATGGTCACAAAAAAATAGAGCATGCGGGGTGTTTTTAGTTTTACTTTCAATTCAAAATGGCCTCCCTTTTCTGTGGAAGGCATAGAATTATATGTAGGCCTACTCATATTTCTATGGTGAAAACTTGCTATTGTGGCTACTAAATGCACGTACGCGTAATGCTCCGTCATCGGCGCATACTATAGTGACAACACTCAGAATACTGCCATACATACCACTGATACCGAATTGGCACATTGCTGAGTAACTGAAATAATTGTGATGATCAAGTTTGAGATTTTGAACAAGAAATCGATATTACTTCGTACGGTAAATCATCATTTTCTAATTTCCTACAAAAAATATTAAACTACAGGATATAATTTTCAGAAATAAAAAATAAACAAAAATATGATGCAGTGGCAAAAACGTTGCTGGCAGGGACCATTAACTTTTTTTCACTTAGCCGTAGCATGTATTTACCAACAGTGGGGTTCATTGTCAACATTTACCCCAAAGAATCCAACAAAACTCAAAACTGCTGGCTTAGTTACTGTTTGAACACCAGAGTTATTCCACTTCTCTTGACCTAGCCTGACCTAATCCTTGAACAGGACTTTGGGTACAGTTCGCTCCACACTGTAAAAAAATTGGGCAAAAATTTTGCCCAATTTTTGACCAACGCTGGGGATATATGTGTCCGCTTAATAATTGGGTAAACAGTTGGGTAAAGGGTGTTGGGCAATACAAATTCCCAGTAATTGGGCATTACAAAATGACCAACTTTTAACCAACACTGGGTATGTGTGGTGTTCCAAAATGGGAAAACTGTTGGGCAATGCTTGTTGGGTAAATCAAAATGCCTAGTAGCTGGGCACTACAGAATGACCAATTTTTTAACCAACACTGGGTATGTGTGGTCTTCCAAAATGGGCAAACTGTTGGGCAATCATTGTTGGGCAAATCAAATGCCTAGTGGTTGGGCACTACAGAATGACCAAATTTTTAACCAACACTGAGTATGCTTGTTCTCCCAAAATGGGCAAACTGTTTGGCACTCTTTGTTGGGTAAATCAAATGCATCATAGTTGGGTACTACAGAATGATCACTTTTCACCAATATTGGGTATATCTGTTTCCCCCACACACCGTTGGGCAAATACACTGCATAAATGTTCATATGTCAGTGCCTAATTCTTATTCTGGTACTGGTTGCATAAACTTACTCTAAAAATGAAAATAGACATTTTATTCTCTTTCAAATGTGTATTTATTTTTCAAGCACTAAACTCTTCCAAACCTTCCAAGCTCTCAAACTGTTTCTATACTTACTTAACTTGATGAAATTAACTTGATTGATTTTAGCCATAGCAACTTTTATCCAAATTATCATGTAATGATGATACAAAAGTCAACAAACAACAGCAACCAAACAATATCTGTTGCTGTGTATCTTGAGGACAGTCAATAAGCTTGAACTAACAAAACTGAGAAACAAGTTAACTAAGGTATTTGTGAAACATTTGAAGCAGGCATGTAAAGGTTGCTGCAAGATACCTATGAGGACAGGCTTTCAACAATAACAAGACTTGGTAAAATGTTCAACGTTTTGCCAAAATATTTAACAATGAATGATCTCAGGCTGTCTTCTGATGACTAGTCTTAGGCCTTGAAGCCAGGTTTTTTCCTATTTCCCTCACAAAACTGGGAATGTGTCTCATTTATTTGAGTTACCAATCACTTTTAGCTTTAAAGAATTCTCCAGACCAAAATATGCCTTTGATATGTTTAAGGGGAATTTAAATTAAGCATTCTGGTCAAATTTTCACTCAATTCCTGTGTTTAGTTCTTGAGGTATATGCAGCTGAAGTTATCACAATTTTCACCAAAAGTGAGCATGAAGCAAGCGTGATGCAACCACTTCACATTGAGGATCAATGTTTTTCTTTTTTTTTTTTCAACATATTGAACTTGGAATAGGAATAGGAAGGGATGCTAGTTTGCTCAAAGGGTATGGAAAGTTGACAAAATTTCATTGCCCAGGATGCATTAGTAGTATCAATGCAGCAGTTGTGTAAAGTTGGAAATAAATTTTGATGAAAATCAACACATTGGTCATTCAGTGTGATGCAATGACATCACACCTAATTGCTCCGATTTCACTTTTTGTAGGAAATCTGATGTAACTTCAGCTGCTAAAATCTCGAGAACTGAACGGTTAACAAGAGTGCTTAGATTAAGTTCCTCTTTAACATATCAAAAATAAATTTGGGTCTGGAGTATTCTTTTAAAGGTCATTTCCAAATTGAAGGGAAAAACTATTGTTCACCCCTTACATTTTTGTTAGACATTTCTTGCTGTCTCTGAATTATTCAGCAGCATCTCCTAAACGTAGAAAGAACATTGCAGTGCAACAAAAAACAAAAGAAAGGGATAGCGAAGGAATTACAGTCAAAGCAGATTTACATAAGCTTTTGATTAACTTGAAAGTTTCATCTCGAAAGCTGTGTGAGGAGAGGCATTTACTCTTTAGATCGTGAAGCCAGGTACGCCCTCAGTTCCCTGACACAACTGGGAATGTTTCCATCTGGCAGTTCATATATGACACTCTGGAAAAACTTCCACACTGAAAAGCAAGATGGTTGGTATTCTATGTGAAGTACATAGAAAGATTTGAAGCAGGCATCTACAGCTTCTTGTAGCGTTTGGTGAGGAAAAACATTTCGCTCTATTATCACATAAGTCTGTGTGGGATTGATGCGGCTTCCCCTGCACATGATGAATGGCTGTGGTGTGACTTTCTCATTAAGGTACTTGGCATAATGAGTAACATCCGTGACTTCCTTAAAAAAGGAAAAGAAAAAAGCATCGTTTTATACATATGCCAATATCAGAAGTTACTACCCAAAATAGTGTTCTTTGCCGTATTGCTTTCCTTCTTATCATAGATAGAATCTAACTAAAGAAAGAGGATCACAAATTATAATTACGAAACTGATGGCACTTTTCAGTATTGAAACAAATTTTGAAACATTTTGTTGTCCACACCTAAGTTAACTATCAAACGATGGTATAGTCCTGTCACTTGTATTTGATTGTAATTTTATGTCCAAATTAAAGAACATTCAACATTATGACATAGCAAGACTAAATTTCACTCTAGTAACAAAAGAGGAAGGAACTCACTGGCTGAATGTCAATAAAACTCTTGACTGCTTCAGGCAATGTAGTTTTCTTTTTCGATTTGCTTCCTCCTCTCAAGGCTACTGCTAACATAGCAAATGCCAAATTTTCCTTTTCACCTGTAGGACGAAAATAGTTTTTGTGTAGTATTGTTCTCTAGGATGATAAAGATGTTAGTGGAATTTTAAATTTAACATGCAGACAAGTTTTTAGTAACTACCACATCTTCAAACCAGAGGTGGTAAATCTGTTAGACTTTGGAAGAACTTGGCATGGCTACAATGTGGTTATTGCTGTCAGAACATTTTTGGTTAGTAACTATGAATTTATGTACACACTATCTGTATACAATTGTAGATGTGGGTCTTCTACATCAATCAAACAACTCAGCTGATTCTCAATGTACTGTAGAGTTTGGCGGTAAGTAGCCATTCAGAACATCAACAAAGTTTTGATGCATTCCTTTTACATAATTTCATTCTCCTGACAAAGTTTGACCACTCTGTTTTTGTGCAGAAATGATTGTTCAAAAAACTAGTAAAATACAGAAATCTCTTCAGTGCCTAGAAAATTTTATTACCAATTAACCTGCACAAGGAATACGAGACTTTCATTTTTCAACTTCTTTCACTTAGTTTAATAAAGAGGCCTGAAGACTTTCACTAAATGCAATATTATTGGAGGTTTTTAAATGTTAAAGAAAATGTCAAGCAAAATGAAACCAAGATTGAACATATATGTATCTGCACAAATTTTACAAAATGAGGATACAATTGACTGAATTGAGCTTCACATTATCCTGATCTCAAGATCTTCAGATTTTTCTTGCAATCCCCAGACTTTTGATCATTTTATCTCTTGAATATGAAAACCACATCTTATATTTAACTTGAGTAAACTTGTACAAAGCACACATAAATACTAACTCTGTGTCAATGTGTCAGGATTGACATCAAGTTCAAGAACTTCTTTCCACGGAGCTTGCTCACAGTATTTCACTATCAAGGGAGCATAACTGGTCCACTTTGCAGATAGGTTCCCAGTTTTCAAAGGGTAGAGTGCACTGAAGTCTTCCTCAATCTGAAAAATCAGTGTAAACAGACATTGATTTATGGAGAAATGATGTCTTCAGTCAGTACTCACCTCTTTACACCCTTAAATGACATGATGTAACACCTAAGAATAAAAACTACTGACAGTATATTAATGGATAGAAAACGAGTATGTAGACCACAGGTTTTCTTGCAAAGGGATTCCTGCATTCTGTAGCTTTTCTTTCCCTCACAAATGCTAATAAGGTCAAGTTTCAGCCCAATATGCATACTCAGTCTGTAACTCTATTTCCACTTTTTAACCTAACTGACATTCAGTTATTGAAAGTTTTGGTTTTGAGCATTTTTTTTTTCAATTCACCCATATATTTGTGTTCACTTAATTTCAAAAAAAAATTACACTATATTGAAAAATGTGCAGGTAAAGGTAAATGAGTAAGGTAAAGGAAACATATCTCCATCTTTCTGTGTGCTTGAAAAGATACTTAAAAATAATAGAAAAACAAACAAAAAATCCAGTATGGGACTTGAAATATGAAGAGCAGGTCTGGAAGACTTAGACTGATCGACAGTGGGGCCACTAGCCTTCGTAATCGGGGGGAGGGGGAGACAACTAGGGGACACCAGAGATTATTGGGGGAAATAGTGTGACAGTAATATGGAGGAGGGGTGTAAGGGGGTTTCCCCTCCCCTGTGGGTATTTTTTTTTGCAAGTAAAATGGCTTAGACACAAAATGGTGACTACATTTTTGCCAAATGTTGTATAATAAACCTCTGAAAATATTGCCAATTTATGGCGAGCAAAAATAATTTTCTAAGTTTACCATACTTCCTCTATGTGAAGGACTGTGTAAAGAATGTGAATTTCTCTACTTTTGAAGGGGAAATTTAACTTCAGTGAAAACAGAGTTGGTCATTCTACAGATAATATAGTTTTGTGAGTACTGTACCATATGCTTTCTAATGCAAATATAAAGTTACTGTTAACATATTTATTAAGATTTCATAACCCAAAGCCTTTCATTTGGCCAACGTCATTCCTATATTTACAAAAACAACCACTTACCCTTCCCTAACGCTGGACGGTACACATCTTGGAGAAATATTGGCCTGACCAGGCTGGCCTACTTTTGAAGGTATGATTTGTGTATAGCTGGCAGCCTGGGGGTAACATAAAGCATGCATTCACCACTCATGGGTAGGGTGGGGGCCTGGGGGAGGGGGAAACCATATGTAGGGGCAAGGAAAAATTCTGAGGGGGAAAATTCTCATTCATGTCCCCCACCCGCCCCCTTCACTGATCATATCTGAAAAAGGTGTTAACCAAATGTTGCTGGTTACTTACAAATACAGCAGTTCATACCTGTCCTTTGTCAAGCAAATGTGGATACTCTAAGAAGATCTTCCCAACATTCATGCTGCTGGTGGCAATAAGGTTTCTCCTGTACCATGCAGTTTTTTTCATGTACTCCTCCACCTTGTCCTGTGCGCTTCCATTGGTTTTCAACCATTCTACCATCATAACTGCTTCTTCATCAGATATCTCTGAAGCTACAAGAAAAGTGCAAAGCAGAACAACTAAATAAACAATCCTGATTCATTAACCTGACCCAAAGGTTCAAATCTCTCCACTAACTGGTTAGAAGATGAGTGTCAGGCTTGGTCCAGACACTAGTAAAGGCCACACAATATTGTAATTCACCATAGGGGTTCCAT
The DNA here is from genome assembly GCA_010015985.2 of Actinopyga echinites. Lineage (NCBI taxonomy): Eukaryota > Metazoa > Echinodermata > Holothuroidea > Aspidochirotida > Holothuriidae > Actinopyga > Actinopyga echinites. Next base: position 6,065 of record JAAAJZ020259655.1, read on the forward strand.
CTCTGCAACCCTCCCCCTACCACCTACACCTCGTGGGCAGCCACACTATGCAACGGTTTGGTCAAATCTAAATATTTTAAATTTACAACAACATATATCCCCTCCTAAATGGAAACTTGGGAAATGAACAGACAACTAGAGTACATAAAAGTACGATATTAAAAGAATTTGCTTCTTCTGAATAAAGAACTCTGTCCACAAAATTCTTTGTATGGTTTTTCGAGATGTTGTAAAATCAAAGACAGAATTGACAAAGGGAGCTGTGAGAAGAATGCTTTATTGTAAGGTAATTTTTTAGTTGATGGGTAGGAGCGGAGGGGAGTACGGGGATGGGGGAGGCAGACTCTGTCTTCCAAAGAGGAACTGATTCTTTTACTCGATGGTATTGAATGAAATGACATATAAATATGTATATGGTTCTAAATAACTTAATGCCTTTTGTGGTTTTTACTGCCTTTCTTGTCTAGTTATAAGTGCCCGCAGGTTGCCCCTGCATAAAGATTTTGCACCCAGCTTATGCCAATGTATTTCAACATTGTAATTCATGTTGTACTAACCTGGCGGATTTTTATTGTTACCATCTTCCTTCTTTAAGTTGTCATCTTTAGGCTGCTTTTTTCCAAATGTAATGGCCCTTTTTCGTACATAGCGTAAATGTTCTTCAAGGTACCCTGAAGCAGGCCTTCCAGATGATCCTTTGCAGTACCATGCTTCCTACACCAAAAAATGGAAACACGAGTGTTTACGTTATTGTCATTGTTGGGCAGGATTTTCCTCACTGAAAAAACACTTTGCTGCAAGTCAAAACGTCATCTCCCAAACCATGAATAAAGCAAACTTGTTTTGTAAACAGGAAAATCATGAACACAAAAGAGCTGAGTTGGTCACAGCAGTTATAAAACTTTCTTTTAACTGTAGGGAATTTGGAAATTTCAACTCATCCTGCAGCGAGAGGTCTTACATTACCTTGGACATCAAGAGTAGCTGGCCTTTAATTCAACATACATCACCTAATTCTGGAAAGATAAATTCTTTGTTTTTGCAAATTGACCTACTCACAAAGGGCAAAAAGGTTGGTAAATATTGGACTAAGATTCACTGGCAGGGATGCTGGAGAGCTAGGTGGATAAATCTGACAATAGATATTCTATGTCAGGGGTGGGCAACCTTTTTGATTGAACGGGCCAGATACGAGGAATGAAAAATTGATCGGGCCGCACCTAACCAACGACATGCTGTTGATTTCAAACTTAACATTCCGAGCCTCCGAGGACTTTCAAGCAATATACATCTTTAGTCACAAAAGAACAATTTCAATATAGTAATGTTGATAAGTAATGTAAGTTGATGATGGATCAAGATGTTGCCTTGCCATTTCAAAATCAACAAAGAATGCTTACTCAAATTTTAGTGTTCAGTGTTAGCACCTCAGTAACGAAGGCAGATTTTGTAGCAGCTGCTATAGTAGGCCTACTAATCAGGGATGCCAGTCATACGCGTACGGGACTAGTGGGGCCACTGTGGGGGTAGAAATTTTTTGCCAGATTCTCAAAAAGTGGCCCGAATTTCGTTGCAGTTCAGGTACATAAAATAGACTGCTAAAGTACTAGTGCGCGCGAAGCGCAGGAAAATTTTTACCCATTTTTCGGAAATATGATCAAAAATTCGGAAACTCAGTAAAAAAATTCGAGCAATTAATGTTTTCACTTTTATTTCATCCCTGCCGGAATTTCGCCAATTCTGTGTCCCAATTTTTGTCGTTTCCTGCCCGAATTTTCGACCTCAGAATTTTTTGGGGGCCCCACACGCCTATGATGCCAGTTCGCGACTAGGCTGCCCGGCTAAGCTCAAGTAGGCCTAATAAATTCACAGCCAATTTTGGAATTTCACAGCCAAATTTTTGTTATAGTTATATAATAGAGATCCATCAAAAAACACAAATCTGTTGCACAACCCAGTGTCGATTCATTTCTCGGCAACGTTGGTACGATGGTACTAATTGCTATCACCTCTACGAGTTTTGCAAAATACTGAAGGGGAATCCACCCCTCCATTGTAACATTGTCAGACGTAAAGCTGGCCACTATGCGTATCATTGCAAAACGGGAATTAGACCGCTCGTTCCATGGTAATACAAACGAACTGTACAACTACAGGTAGTAACATCGTTGAATGCCGAGATCAAACCAAAATCGAAGTAGTACAGTTATGTTACGTCAAAGTAGGTGACACCAACCATGGTGGTGACTTACAAATGTGCAAACGTTTGTCAATAGCTGAAGCATGGAGTTGCCACTCTGAGGTGATAACTCCATGTCACAAGTGAATAGTGATGATATGCAGGTTGAGGAAGGATGGTAGTGCCAATAAGAGCAAATCGGTTAGCTCGTTTGTTATGATGTAAAATAGATTATTTTTATTTTCCTTGTCACATCTCGCGGGCCGCAAAAACATCACTGGCGGGCCCCATGCGGGCCGCGGGCCGTAGGTTGCCCACTCCTGTTCTATGTGAACAATAACAATGTTTTAATACTCACATAGCCAAGTGGAGAGTCTGGATCCCTTAGGCACGGAAATGAATTAATGACTGACTCTGCAAGAGCACCCTTTATGAAGGAACTTGGCCTAAAAAGTAAGAAGAAGAGACTTGTGAAAAAACAAATTCCTTTGCATAGAAACCGAGTTCACAATTTAATATATCATCCCACACTTTAAAATACCCTCCCCCCCCCCAAAAAAAGGCCTACTAATTATTCAATAATTGCAGAGAATGATATGCACATTTGTGGGAAGCACAGAGCAGTCTGGTGCATTTCCACTGTGTACATATCCCAGGTGTTTCCAACAGGCATCATGTATGCCCCATGTTCACTGTTGATATCATCATTTATGATGTATGGTAGAGATTAAATGTGTGAAACCCAGCTACTATTGATATCACAATCCCACAGTTCCTCCCCCCAGGCAATTGGACAAAAAGTTCTAAGTAAGTTCTATAACAGTTTTGATGTAACTCTTCTTTGGGTGATTTCCATGCAAACCTTGGTACTCAAAGGGAAAATGCAGTCACCCCAAAAATGAATTAGTATGACCGGGTATCCTAATTCATGAACGACACTGACCATGTGACAACATTTTAGTTGCTAAATTGTTGGATTCTGCAGCATAACTTCTTGGTTATGCCGTTATTTATGTTCTGAAATGTCGTGAAAAATACTTGTTAGGAAAATGATAGGAGAATTGCCAGATTTTGACCATTTATCAAAATAAAGTGGGGGTGACTGCTATATTCCCTTTAAAGGTATAGTCAGAAGTGAACCACATTTATAAAAGGTGATTTGTGGCTATTTCAATTGATACACATATCATTTAAAATTTTCCTGAATATATCCAAGGATTAATTAATGCAGTCTCGAATTTTGAAAAAGTAAATGTAATGACGGTAGGGAATTTGAAGCATGCAAATTAAAATAAAGCTTCTGTGTCTAAAATCAAAGTAGTTGGCCCAACAAACATACAAATTAATGATCCAATAGTATGCATATGATGGTTACATCTCCACTAGTAAACTGAGAGGAACTGGGTTAATGCAATCTGAACTTACTTATTCCCGTGTTCTTGGATCATATAATTGGTTAGTAGGTCAACTACTATGTGCCGGTCTTTCTTAGAGCAAAACATTTGTTTCTCTATGTTAGCTGTCGCTCTTCTGCCAGAAGCATTTTGTGACATGATGTCCTTCGCATTCTAAAAAGGATGAAGTAAAAATGAAAAATTAAAGGTATGCAAGTGAAACTTGGAAGAATTTACATTCACATTTACTTTTCCAGTTTTCATTTCTGTTGATTAGAAGGAACCGGTGCTATGGCCGAGTGGATAAAGGCGGTCGCATTTGAAGTGAGGAGGCTTGGCAACCGGAAGGTTCGGGGTTCAGGGTTCGATCCCTGGCCGGGTCATAGTAAGGTGGGTTTTTCATCCGGGAGCGATCTACGGTTTTCCATCTGAAATGACTTCTAAACTGAAAAGATTCCAAATTTGATCTAAAACGTTGAGTTGGAAGCCACCCGATGTGAAGTTGTAATTCAAAAGCCCTTTCGGGCTTCTCCCATATCTGTGGTCGCTTAGCGTCGTAAAAGAACTGCCTCACAGCCTAAATTATAAGACATTTCTCCTCTCGGTCTGTGGGTAAATAACTTACTTTATTTGAACAAAAGTCATACACTATATATACAGTTTATGGTCAAATAAGTGTAGAATGCATGCAAGTAATACATCCATTCCATGACTGTCCTAATGACTTTTCCATGAATATGAATACAAAGAGAGAAATCATTGAACAGCAAAGTTAATGTTGGTGGACAGTGACTAGCATACAGTAGTATAAGTTATATATGAAGGTTGCTTCAATTGCTGAGCATGCATGCACTGCAAATAATCTATGAAGATGGCTGATGACCTGGACTTTATAAAGGAGTCCATATGCATGTGGCTTTCATGTGCACTGAGAACATTTAATATAATTACAATAATTCTGGATCTGAAGCAGTCAGTCTTAACCTTGATTTGTCAAAAGCCATTGAACACAAAAACCATTTTCATGGTTAATTTCAGCCCATACTTGTCCCCCTCTCCTTAGGTTTCTAGTACGGATGCAAGCTACATGCTACAAGCTACACAATTATTTTATAGTTCTTAAGACATGTGCTCAAGGTCATTCTATGTTTACCCTTTTGCATTTATGAAAACAGAAATGTTTTAGTACTATAAAGTAAAAGAAGTACAAAAAACCATGTACTTACAAAGTAGACCCTCTTCTGACGCTTCAGAGGTGGTGGCGTGAATGGAGATGCTGATGGACTTTCCGGTTCGAAAGATGCTTCAGAGGATCCTGAACTACGGCTGGAAGATGCAATATCTGAGTAGTTATCGTCACTGGTGCACTGGTTGGCTACATCAGGACTTCTGACTTCTGACAGCATATGGTCGGGGCTATCTCTTTTGTCTTTCTGAAACTACATTAATAACACAAGGTAGAAAATATAAAAAGCATTTCATCTGCAGAGCTCTAGTTGGACGCTGAAATGTACGTAGTCAAATTCATACGTAGCTGAACTGAACAGCAACAAACTTTGCAGAGACATTTCCATGTGGTTGTACTACTGTCACAGGCCGATAATCAAAAAGATCCGATGGAGTAATAACCCCCTCCAATGCTTCTCCATTGGGATCAACAAGGTAAGCTTGTAGATGTCTGTCATAGTAAACAACTTTTGCATACTCTGTGATGAGGTACACTTTTGCATCTTTGGCACAGATGTATTTTATCTGTGCAAATGAAGGTCCTTCTTCTGTCCATTTTGTGATGACATGTGTCCCTTGTCGAAATTCATACCCACTTGAGTACATCACTCCAGCTATTATAACCTCTTCATTCTCCTCGCAATTAAGTTTAGTGGCTATAGCCGTACTATTCAGGTTAAGGTCAGATAAATGAACTACTACTTCTTGGTTTAGTTCAATATCCCTTTGATCAATGGATTGCTTTAACAGTGATCCATAACACTGTGCAAGCTGATGTTTCTGTGCAAGAGTTTTGCAAATATTTTGAAAGTTGTTACAGACATGAGCAACTCGTTTGAAAACTTTGTGTTTTGCTTCAAATCGCATGGTAGAATACTGACGAAGAGGTCCAAGCGTTCTAAGAAGTCGTGGATAGTGAACTAAAAAATGTTGTTTTGGTGTGAGGGAACGATCAGGGAAAGTTGAAAGAAAAAGACCATGATGATCCCGAATAAGTGCTTTTAGGACAAAAGTTGCTGATATGCTAATGGTTTGACTCATAATTATTTTAAGAATGTCAAGCAATAACAGAAACAGTTCCCACTCCTCACAGTCTCTGTCAATTTTGTCTCCAAGAATCAATGGGAAGTTGAATGTTAAACACAGCATCTGGGAAGCAGACTGTCCAGAAGCTCCTCCAGGATTGGCAAGTACAGATTCACGAATTAGACATGGTTTGTTTTTTTGATCCACAAAGCCATAGTTGAAACTTTTGATCCGGCTATTGACCTCTTCAAGTGTAACAAAACCTCTGTCTATAAGCTTATCTAACACCAGGTGTAATTCAAGAGGGACAACACCTTCAGCAAAATCGTGCATAATGTCTGGGGCCAGGTTATCTACTACATGATAATTGTCAATCTCATTTAGGATTGACTGATACTTTAAGCCGGTCTTGCTAGCATCATTAACACCAATATCGTCTAAGTAGTTTTGTTTTGTGCGAACTAATTGTTGTTCTTCAGTCAACTGCTTCTGTAGACATGATCGATGACCTTTGCAAAACCTACAATAGTAATTAGCACTGAAACTTTGTACATAGCCTAGTATAGAGTTCATTCCCAGATTGTCACCAATAACTTGGAATAACTGTGGCTGGACTATTCCACTGAACCCTTCACTTACTATCGTCAATCCTTTTCTTGAAAGGTCAATAAGGTCCTCTTTGATAGGCTTTAAAATTTCATCAATACCATATTTGGTAACAAGATTGGACTTTGCTAGTGCTACAAGCAAAATATTGTCAAGTCTTGCTTGGTACTTCAATGGCAGTGATAATACACTGATATAAAATGCACTTACTTTATGTTTTCCTCGCTTTGACCCCAATGGATTAGCGGTCTCGAAATCGTCATTATGTAGAAGCAATGGAAGGAGTGGATTTTCCTGCTCTTGACTAAATGTTTGTTTATAATAGTCCCCATCTTTATATGATGACAAAATATTATCTTCTGACTGTTTCGAGCCTAAGACCGACTGCATAACTCCTGGAATCTCCAAAAAGGTCTTCAAAGACTTTGCTATTGGTATGTACTGAAATGTTTCAGCATTCTGAACTTGTAGTTGTGTCCCAGCTTTTTTGTCAAACTTTGATTGGAATTGATACCCGAGAAGTCTTTCTTCAGGTAAAATTAATGCCCCAATATCCTGAAAGTGAACTTTTTGTAAATGATGAGTGTGCATCCCAGCAAATGGACAACTGTGGTCTTCAAAAACCTTTACAAACTGTGTAGTTACCTCATCAGATGGAAATCCTCCCAAACAGGTTGAAATAATTTCTGCTACTTCTTTCTTAACTGTGTGAAGGACAGAGCTTGTAAGCTCCTCAACATCTCTCAATATATTTTCAACAAGTGTACTAGATATGTTGGAAGCCTTGAGTCTTGCAATAAAGACTGCCACCAAATAACGAACATCCTTTTCATCATCTTCATCATAATCATAACCCTCCTCAGTATTCTCCTCTTCCTCATGTGAGGGAGTTGCTATCAATCCAGGGATGTTTGGGTTGTTAACTTGATTGGAAGAGTTATTAGGCTCATCAGATTCATTTCTTCGCATTCCTATAGGATGTTTTGAGTACAAATGTTTCTTATATCCATAACATGTAATGAAAGTACACTTGCATCCACCTTGACTACAAATTATCTTTGTGCAACTGTTAGTGTTGAGGTTATGTAAATGTTTTAAATGAAAGAACAGGTTCTTTATGCTACCCTCTATTTCTTTGAGGCACTTGAAGCATGTATACCCCATTTCAGTTTCTTCTTACCTCTGTTTTCCAACCATGAAGAAACTTAAGTCGTTGCCCAATTTTTGGAATGAGTTCTTTGATCACATCTGGTGTCAGTAGCTGAAGGGTTGTTTCATCGATTCCATTCTCTGCAAAATAAGAGGCAAAGAATTTTTAAATTTTCTGTTATAGCACATTGAATGCAAAAAATTGACATCCACTTCTTCCACAAAACCAAATCCTAATTTGCTTATTGATCTACAACATACTACACTCACCTTACCACACTATTCAAACTTCAAACACTAACTGACAGCACTTCTTAGGTGGGACTTCTAAGCTGTGCATGTTTCAGTGCAAAGTGGGTCTGCACAGTGACAAGAATAAAAGCAACTGATGCTGGTAATTAATTGTAATCATAGTAATATAAGATAAAAAGCAGAAGTAGTAATGAAATGATCACAAAAACTGAAATGTACTGAGAACTGAAATGATAAGATAAAAAAAAAAACAATACATTAGGGCCTAATAACAATGAAAAGTGTAACTTTCACACACACAAAAAAAAAACAAAAAAAAAAACAAGCAGAGCCTTTTTGTTACTACAGACTGGTACTTGAATTGTAAATGAAACCTGGCAGAGTGGGTTTCATGTCTTTCAGTTCGTAACAAAATGACCTAGCAACTTGGCATTTGACTAAGTGTATAGCCTATTTTGTGCAGCACCAAAAACAAAGCTATTGCATGAGGTAATGTTCTCCCTAAAGCTAGTCAGCTGACTTTTTTCTCCATTACACAATTTGCTTGAGGGTGGACACTTACCACCCATGCCATGACATAGCTGAGGTTAAGGTTTTACAATTTTACAAAACTACAGTGAGCTCACTTCAGATGGCAAGTGCACACAGCCACCATGGAAGTTTCTTCACACAAACATGTATCTTTTGTCTACCAGAGCAGAGTGTGGACTGTTGACATCCCTGTCTAATAAACCATGATATTATTTGCAAAGTCAACGAAATAATACAGTGTGGGGACAAAACAGCCAAAGGGCCAAAGGCAATGAAGTTTGTAACATAATATACACCAGTAATCCACTTTTAGTGGGGTTTCAAAAACACCTTTTTCAGTGCAGTCAATACAGCATGAAGACATGCCTTCGAGGGGTTATAATGCCAACTTATCTCCAAAAAATTTAGCAAATTGACTCTACAGTAACACTTCAAAGGCAATTTTAAATTTTCAAAGTTATACATTACGTAAGTTGTACTTCACCCGTTGTGCATGACACTGGCAGTGAAGGCAACAGGGTACAACTTGCACTGTGCCCATGTGACCTTAAAGGTTCCCCTTCTAAGAGCTTGCCTGTTCATGAACATTGCAGAGCATTTTTTTCACTGCACCACTAGGTTTTACTCATGAACATTATGATGATCAAGTGAAACCATAGAAATTGCTAATACTTTTTACTACCACACTCACACTTTAAATACATTAATGTGACCTATGGGGATATTGTCATTTTGTGATTAAATTAAGCCCAACCACTCTTTTATATGCATGTTACTGGCAACAAAAGCAATTGGGTACAACTTTAGCCTTTGGCCATTGTATCTACCAAAGATGTTTCCCACCTGATCTTTCCTTTTTTGAGTTTGCTTGTTAGCACCATGGAATATTTTAGACTGTCCATATGCGCAGTCCTGCCTACTCATTCACATGAATTAAGTTGATCTAATAATGATAGGCCTACCACTAAAGTGTTACTACACTTAGTGCACTACTTGCTACCTCACTTATGCCAAATATGAAGCATCGGACCTACCATTTGAGAGAAATCGTCAGGTTTACATACATTAAGCCTTGTCCACTCATTAGTACGCAGGATACCAGCAACAAAACTACTAATAGGGCACAACTGCAGGTTACTGCCAACATAATGTACCGTATATTCTCTAATAAATGCTCTCCCACTCAAAAACCTCTGTAAATTTTACAGAGGCAGTCGTGAAAGGCAAAACAATTTTTAGTCAATTGCCGTGGGAGGAGTTGAAAGTGTTTTCAGTTGTTTTTTTATCAAAATCAAAGGGAAACAACAGTTACTGGGAAATGGCCACATTGCAAGGATACCAGGGTTTAAAGGTGCACTACAAATTAACCTTCACCTCTACTCTAGCCCACATCTAAGAAACCTGTTCTTAGTAGCCCATTTGAAGACACTTGTGTAGGCTTTAGCACTTATGTTTATTTTCTAAATTGAAATATCCCCTCAAATAAAGGCTGGCTGAACCCCCTTTTAAAAAATAAAACACCCCAGGGCCGGGCGTTTATTAGAGAATATATGGTACAGTGCCCACCTATTAGGACTACTTGGCTAGCTACCAGTCTGGAATCCAGAGGTCGTACACCGGACATGCCCGGCGTACAACCAGGATTTTTGGCGTACAAAGTCTGTCACCCCCCAATCACTAACACAAATCACCATCCTTGATTGCTGTACAAAAGCTGCAGAAACTGGCTTCATCGGAAAATCTGTTTACAGACATTCGGCATACAAAAAGTCACATTCCAGTCTGGGCTTGCTAGCCTACTCAATTAGTCTAGGCCTAGGCAACTTAGGTTGCCTGGGCCTAGGCCTAGGCCTAAATTCATGCCAAATAGGCTAGGCTATAAGGAATTTGGACATAGGCCTAGGCCTATCATTTGGAACAAAAAATTTGACTAGGTCTTGCCTACCTAGGACTAGGCCTAGGCCTTTGCCAGCCTAGCCTTTACATATCCAATCACTTTTGGGCTTTCAGGCATGTTTTGCTCAATGTGTCATCTGGCTTGTGCAATGATGACAAATTAAATTAGTCTAGCCTGAGCCTAGGCTACATTAGGCTGCATGTAGCCTTGGCTAGGCTAGGCCTGATTAATTTTCATCTCGGCATAGACCTAGCCTCACTAGGCTACTGACTTAGCCTAGGCTTAGGCCTACTGACAAAACTTTACGACACTGGGTATTGCTGTGCTTGAATATTACAACAAAAATCGCCAAGGCTACATAACACTGACTTATGCCTCAGCCTAGCCTATCATTATCATTGTGGGAACGGTCTGACGTAGAATTGTGCAAGCTTAGGCTGATGATAGCAATAGCCTACTGTTAATAAATAGCCTAGGCTGGGCCTAACACAGTACATACAGTACTCAGTAAGTTAGTAAAGATAAACGTCTCTCAGAACGATGTGCTGCACTTTCACTTTCACTGTTAATCACCCCAGTTCGTAAATAGCGCAAGGCTGAATTTTGAAATCTTTACAAAGGTTATTGACATCACAATTTTAAAATACCTTGAAACGTTGGTAGAAGTTCCGGCAATTCCCACTTTTCCAAATATTCGGCAATATCCATGATTCTAGCAGCACAGTTGGTCGTCGGCGAGTCTGCATACATGCAACGATTTTCGCGCCAGAGGCATACCTATCAGCATAAAAATATGCATAGTATGTCTATCGCGCTCTGTCTAGCTTAGCTAGCTATGGCTAGCCTGATGCAGAACGCGGCCCGCGGGCGGGATAGATAAGATAGAGTGTACGTCTGCACACAATGCGCGGGAAGTTTACCTCGAATTGGTTAAGCTAGCTAGTATTACTGAATGTTGGTTAATCCCCAATTTGTCAAAATTACCTTTGATCATAGGCAAACGACGCTGGGGAGCTAGTTTTTCTTTCGTAGGATAGCGAGGGGACAATCGATTTTTCAAAAAATTTTAAATTTGTTTCAAATCATGGTTAGGGTTGGAACATCTGTCACTTTTGTCGTCTGTTCAGTACCGCGCATCCATACTAATTTAAAGAAGGTGATATGCATCTTTCTTCATTAGGAAAAAAAACTCGGTAACACCTGAGATCGTTGGGGGCTTATCCCCTGGACCCCCAGTGAGACGTTGCCCCGTGGACCCCACCAG
>JAAAJZ020259656.1:0-12831 GCA_010015985.2 Actinopyga echinites
TCCAAAACATTTCCAACACATTTCATCAACAGAAACATTTCTGCAACTTAAATTCAAAGAACTGACATGAAATTTTTTTGAAAATGTTTTCAAAACATTTTCAAAATGTTTTGAGATTGTTGCATACCCTGTCTACACTGTGCAACAAACTGTTTTGGGTTTGTTGCACGTGAATGTTTTGGAAACGTTTTGGAATGTTGCTCCTGTATACAGGCCTTAAAGGTTTGTACACATGAGCAACATTCCCAAAACATTTCTGCAACAAAAACATTTCTGCAACTTGTTTTCAAAGAATTGACATGACATTTCTCTGAAAACATTTTCAAAACATTTACAAAATGTTTTGAGATTGTTGTGCAACAAACTGAAAACAAGAGTGTTTTGGGTTTGTTGCATGTGAATGTTTTGAAAATGTTTTGGAATTGTTGCTTGTGTATACAGGCCTTGATGGTGCACTACCTAAAGCCAGTAGGTGGCAAATTTACAAAACCAGTACCATACCACATTAGTACACAGAATGACACTCTTCGTTGCTGCAACAATGGATTTGTGCCAGAATTACTTCCTACCCTAGTTTGGTATCTCAGATACACCTGGAAAGACATAATCTTTACAATCAATTTTTTTAATTTTGCAAGAATGCAATGGATCAAGCAGAGGGTTATTCAGGATATACTATGCAACTACTTACCCTAAAGTGAGGTTTGCATAGCCAAGGTTAGGAAGTAATCCACATTTTGCCACTCTTGTGGAGTTTTTATAAGACACTCAGCAAATAAGGGAGTTCAAAGGGGCTAAAACTTGAGTAGAGCTGGGAGAGAAGCAAAAGTCCTTTTATCAATAACTGGTGCTTATCTCCAGCTTAAAGCTGTGTTTATAGGATACCATAAACTAAACTTTCTTTGCAATCTCCTTCCACACAGCTTTTCTCTGCTTAATGGTAGAATCCTTGACCACACAGGAACATTATCTTCTCAACTTTCAATGTTGGGCGGGCAGTTGTATAGTTCTTTCTCATCCACAGTTTGAAGTAAGCTAAAAAATTTCTTCTTTATACCAAACTGAGAAATGGAATAGATAAGATGGTATGTGGTCGTGGGCTTTGGAGATCTAATCTCTGGGAGGTCAAAGGGAGGCCAGTGTACTGTGCATCAGAGTGTTGGACTGTTACAGTACAAGAGCTGAACCAAAATCAGCGTATCAACTGTTATGGTTATAGTATAGGAGAGATGGAGAGATGGTAAGAATGTACATTAACCTTTGTGCAGGAAGAAATATGTACCATGTACCGGCTCAAAATTCCTGATTTCTGTATTTGTTGATGACAAATAAAAGCAAATGGAAAATCACAGTTTCTAGCTTTTACCTCATTACTGCTCTTGTATTTTATAATTTAACACACATTATTAAAAGTACACTGTATACCCTTTAAGATTTATGTAGCATGCATTAAGGCAACTCTTTTACAAAAATATAAGCCAACATATATCTTGCAGGTTTATACAGTTGCGATGAATGATTCAACAACTCCATAGAATACTCTATTGCAGATAACATACATCTTTTGAATCCACAATGTAATACTGGTACCATTCAAGCTCCCTGGTTAATAGTTATGCTGTCAAGAGTTCATTTGCATATGAAGATTTACATTTATTATTAACTTGACCACAATTTCTGAGAAACATGTCAGAAAAAGAAATCCAGTTATTCAAGTTTTACAATCCCATTATACTTAGCAGCTGCATGGGAATACTTTCAGGTTTATTTCTTTTAGGGGACTGTATACATGACTTTGGCGACTTCAATTTTTTTTCTTTATCTTTTTTTTTTTTGTCTGAACAAAATAAATTTAATAACTCTCCAGATTTCAAGTAAGACTCATCATTATACACAATCAATAATATTTACATTGTTATGAAAAAAAAAATACTTCATAGCACTGTTGTGGTATTGGTTGACTCTGAATTGAAATAACATAAGATCTTTGCTTTTGTGCTGCTTTTTGGCTAGAAATGAGTTTTTAATTAGATATATTTTTCAAGGCACTTTGCAACGGAATGACAAATGTGAATTATTTTAATGATTTCGCTGGTTTCCAACTTTTCACAATATCAGGACCTTCAAAACTGATTACAAAAAAGTTCATGCAAAGCCACGAATAATGCCCTTTACTAAATTCAAACTTTTTAAGATTATTCCCCTTCACTTCCAGAGCATGTACCATCATTGCTCTAGTGGACAACATGGACAAAGGGTATCAACTCCACTCATTTTTATACACATACCTTGTTTATTCAATGAAATAACATTTAACCAACAAGTTAAGCAAACTAAAAGTGTCAGCACTACAGAATCACAGTAAAAAGGAGCCTTCCCCCTTTCATCTGATTTTGAAGCAATTGTTTTAATGTGAGGTTATTCAAGTACATAATTTAATGCTATAAACCCTGGTAATTTCCACATGAAGGTCCAATCATAAACATACCATACAGAATATTCATTGCAACCACCTCACCCCACCCCAGCCTCCACCTCAGCAACTTTCTTTCCAGACAAAATTGTTTAAAAAAAAAAAAAAAAAGAACACAGAGTAATTGCAGATTCCCCCCAAATCCCTGAATTGCAAGTTATATCAACACAGCTCAGTTAAAACTTACTGTAAATCAATGACAAACCATCTTCACCTAAGTTCAGGCTACTACTAATAGGCATTTTCAAGGCAAGTGACTATAAATGAAAAGATGAGGTATATGGTAGAATGATTCATTTTCAAAGTATGTCAACAGCTCTGAGTCATGAAATGCTCCGATTCAATGACCAACATCCACATTTTGCATTCCATGAGAACTGGTCTTAATTCTTGGCAGCATCACCAGCATACTCCTGGAATTGGAGAGAAGCAAACACAGGATCTCCAACTTTCACTTGTCCCCTTGCTTCAAGGTTGAGATTAGTTCCCAAGATTGGACTGGTTGCATAACTCTTTCGATCTTCAACAAAGTCATAACACTGACGATACCTTTCAGACACAGAAACAAGACAAAGAAGTAAAGAGTCAGGCACAGTGCTAGAGATGGTTTTAAAGGAAATTACTGCCACAATTATGGTGGAGAAAATATGCATGCTTTTAAAAGGAAGTCTTATATGTATAGAATGAGAGAGAATCCAAAATAAGGTAGTTTGGTTCATTTTCGAGAGGCAATGTTCTGACAAAAAGAAATCCATTGTTTGTTTGTCCATGAGTAATTTGTTCACCCAAACTTTTCAATTTTTAAATGATGCAACATTCATAACTCTTGTAACGTATACTATTTTTGGTAAAGTAAAGCTACTGACAGAGTTTGTTGGTGAGACTGAATGATTTGATGATAACTGATAATTTCTGACTGGTTCCAAGTTGAATCAATCAAACAGGCTATTGTCCTTTAAAAGGAAATTTTGCAAACTTTTTTCATAATGAAAGAAGACATACTGCACATCTTTAATTTTAGTTTGACAATCCTTCACTTTTTTGTTTCTATGACAGTTTCATTCTCTGGTATTATGGTCACCTTTGGTAAACTGTTGGCAGTTCTTTCTACTTCACACTGAGCTTACAGTGATACATTTCCATTGCAGTTTGAGTAGGTGTTTCTGGGGTCAGAGCCACATGAGTGAACCTCTCTGAATGTACCACTTTCTTGTACTTGAGTACTTAATTATGCATTATATGCCTTTCACAGTAAAATTGCTGGACTAAGTAGCCAACACAAAAAGCTCTACTAGAAATTTTCAAAAGTGTTTGTCCTTTTTAGGAAATTGATAAATTCTATAGATTTGCAAAGTAAAAGAAGAGCTGGGTAAGCTTGGAGATATTTTTCAAACACTGCATTTCCAGTTTTGGGGTAAATATTTATTGTACTTACTCCTTCAGAGTCTTTACGGGATCCAAGGAGGTAAATTTTCCCATTTTGTGGTTCAAAGTTGTCATCTTGCACCTGTGAGTTTCAACAAACAGGTTATAAGCATCAATCCGGTATTACATTTGAGAGCTTGGGTAAATCACTCAACCCTACATCAGACA
Organism: Actinopyga echinites; assembly: GCA_010015985.2. Classification (NCBI taxonomy): domain Eukaryota; kingdom Metazoa; phylum Echinodermata; class Holothuroidea; order Aspidochirotida; family Holothuriidae; genus Actinopyga; species Actinopyga echinites. Next base: position 4,067 of record JAAAJZ020259656.1, read on the forward strand.
TGGGACTCCTTGCCAGGAGTCATACAGCAACTTTAATTTAAGGTCCTTAGAGTGAAGAGACTTGAGAAATTTCTAATACTGTGATCATGATGCATTTAAAAGCTTTTCTGTGTTCCATTTGTTTTCTTGGGCCTTTTTATAATTAATAACTGCAACCACAAAGCTAGAGGGCTTAGTGTTTCCTTGCTACAAGGAATACTGTTTTTAAACTATTTGACCCAAATGACCTTTGCTCTGGGCAAATGACATAAGGATTCTTCTCCTTGATGTGGTGCACCTACCAAGCACGTATGAGAACCATCTGCATTTCCCATTTTGAGAAATTCACATAACAAAGTTATCACAGTTTAACATCTGATGGGTTCAAATGACCTTTGACGTACACTAAAACAATAAACTTCTTCTACTCAATGTAGGCACTCACATGACACATCTGATATTCACTCAAGTTTCAGTTTGTGGGATATTGTGTTGGCAAGGTTTCACATTTTGATTGCCAGTGAAATTAATTTTGACCCCACCAAAATTGATTGCATTCATCAATTCAATGTGAGGTGCTCACAGGTAAAAAAGTGATATAAATACTATTTTCTCTTCATGAGACATGTTTAGAAGCTTTCACAATTAGATCTCTGGTGACCTCAAATGACATTTGAAATCCTGCAAATAAAATAGGGATCATCTACTTAATATTGGGCAACAATAGCCAAGTGTGAGATTACTCACACTAACTTTTCTTGAAAGACTGTGCTTACAAACAGTTTATGGGTTTTGACCTTCACCAAAACAACACAGTTCTTTTACTCAATGTTGGACACCCAACATGGTAGGTAAGAGATGAATCCACCTTTTCCTTCCTGACATAGGCTGCTTACAATGTTTTCATTTTTCACCACTAGTGACCTCAAATGACCTTAGACCTTCACCTAAAACAACAGGGAACATCTACTCAACATAGAGCATCCACATGCCAAGTATGAGTGACCTTTCTTGAAAAGCAGTTTACAAGGTTTTCACAGTTTGAACACTGGCAACCTCAGATAACCTTCAACCATCACCAAAAACAGTTCTAACTCTGCACTGGCAAAACAAGTATGAGATTCATACAAGCTTTCCTTCTTGAGGTATCTGATTTACATACTTTCACATTTTGACCTATGGTGACCTCAAACAAGCTTTGATATCAACCAAATACAATTCGATTCATCTAGTCAATATGGGGTATCTACATGCCAAGTAAGAGATCCTAAACGCTTACCCTTCTTCAGATAACATGATTACAAGCAAGTGTCACACATGCACCCACACACATACACGCACATACACAACATCACCACTTTATAGATTCCTTTGGCCCTCTGAAAGGAATCAAAAAACGGCCCTTTTCCTTTACTTGACTGCCTGTCTTCCCTTCAGCTGACAGCTACCATTACACCACATTGGCACCTCAGCCATAGAAAAGCCTGTGGTGTATTAAATATCTGAAGTTCTCTATAGGTTAGTACCTGACAGTGGGAATATGTTGTATATGTGCAAGTTGCAACACTCTGACCTAACTGCTAAGTTACAATTCGGAATGACAACTGCATTCAGATGCAAGTACCTCACCCCCAAAATATTGGGAATTGACTGAACCAAATTCATATTTATCAGAGGTCTTAAATGTGACTTAAAGTAGTAACTTACACCTGCATAAATATACTAGTTGACAACTTTATGGTATTTGCAAACAGAATTAATGACAGGTATTAATTCTTACTGAAAATAAAAATTCTGTCAAATTTTGTGCCATATTTCCCAGAGCTACAGAACACCAACGCTGAAATTTTTTAAGTGCATTATTCATCACACAAACCTGGAGCAAAAGTGGGTAAACCTCATCTCTCCCTTCTCTCCAACTTTCACATACTTCCAAAAGTCCTGAAATGGGATGTTACATACAACAGTAAATTTTTGCCCACAACACCTGCCCTGCTTGTGATATAGCCAAGATTTAGACTGAAAACTAAAGCAGTTACTTGCAAATTGTTGTACACTTTAATCAAACTTTAATCAACAGGCTACCTGACTTGCTTTGAGAAGATATTGACACTCATCTACTCACAGGCACTTTGGCCTGAACCAGTGGTGCAGACAGGATTCTTGTAGCTGGGTGGGAGACTGGACATTCATGAAACTTTTCCAGGGGCACAATTTTTGTGCAGTCCACCTGACTTCACACAATAATCTTCCAAAGAGAATTAGTTGTACATACTGACCACCCGTCCACAACTGTCATCAGCATACTGCATTGGTCAATACATAAAAATATGCGGTATTCCAATATTTTTGTGGAAGTCAGGATGGGGGCACAGCCTTTGTCAGGGGGAACACGTACATCCCTTCTTATCTTGACCACTGATATAAACACAAATATACTCATGACAGGATGTGCATTCTAGAAGTGTGTGATCTACAAAACATGAGGGGATGGCATAGTCCACTTAACACAGCAAAAGAGTTATTCATGTGAGTTGTTGCAAAACCCTTTTTTACCAAAGCCTGTTTCCATGAATATGCCTATTCTTTTTATTTTGTCTTTATTCTCTAATAATGATAGCATTTTTTTAGCGAATGTAAAACCTTTACAGGCAATAATATGTCTTAAAAGGTGGAATAGGAATAACACTTGTGAGTATTGAGCATTTTCAAAAGTGTCATATTGTCTCATATTTCTTTTACTGCACTTGGTATGAGTCAGGGTGATTAATCCAATCAATGAAAGTCCTCATTCTTGAAAAATAGGCAAAAGATGGTCCCAGCATTTTACAATCACATGCAGGCAGTATCAAATGTTTGTTCTGAAGAAGGCAAATATCTATCATTCTCTGCAAAAAGAAACACAGTATACGTCTAGAGTAAGTTTTGAAAACTCTACTCAAGTCACAACAAATGATGCATGTATTACCTCAGCATAAGGAGAGCAGCCTTTAACATAGATGTTTGGTCGGAAATTCCTTTCTGTGATTTTTTCCTCCAACCTGCTGTTAAGATCTTCTATAGAAGCTTCACTCAAGAGATGAAAGTGACCACAGTCTTGGTACAATGACTACAAAGAAAAAGAGAAATAAAAAAAAACACATGACCAAATATCATCAAATAGGAAAATCAAGAAGTACAGTGTCACAAGTATCTGGGAATTAAATATAACCGTGAGCCTGTCTTTAAATCTGATCACAATCACTCCCCTTAGCCAGAATCCAGGTCACAGCATAACTAGGAATATGTAACCCACATTCTTATACTCTTAGGATGGTGATAGCATACCTCTGTATTGTCTGGAAAACTTTAGTATGAGAAGGCAAGGGTGAGGTCGTGGCACTCGATTTACACTTGGACTGAGGGAAGGAAGCCCAGTCAACAAGTCACCGTATTTTAGCAGTTGTAGCAAATGGCTATGTAGTTTTAGAAATCCCCAGTATATTTGTAGGGCTCTGCCCAAGTAGAAGAAATTTCACGGGAAACAGCTGTTTGTATATACAGGCTCTGTCCATGGTTTAGGCTTTAGTTAACTAAAGCCTGCAGAAGTTGAACCTGTTAAAAGACCGTAAGGTTTTTTGATTCTTTTCTTTAACCAAGTTCTTCATTCAAGAGAGTTCAAGAGAGTTTTGCTCAAGTTGGTGTCGAACATAAAATGGTTGTTATTATTTTCGAGTCAATCTTCTATAAGTTATAAAATGTATTTTTTGTTAATTGTGCAGGTTGAAGGGAGAAAGAATGTCATTTTCCATTTTGTCAAATCATGTAATATAAAATTAACTTTATGAATGTATATAACTTTGTTACAGGGTTTTTATTTTGGAATAAAATCCAAAGTTCGTCTGGTGTGTGCTGTTGTCATTTTTCTGTCAACCTTATGCGTTGACAATACACGTGACATAAAGTATTTATGCCAGTTTCCATACTGATTCAGAATGTTTCCACAAATATTGTGAAGTTTTTCCTAGTGAATCTTCCTCCGTCTTGCCATATTGTATTAACACTGCACTTAAAAAGCAGCTGACACTTATCTAAACAACCTCCTCTAAGATTCCTTCAAGTAAAAGCCTTTTACAGACAAAAAGGGAAGCTGTTATGCCATAGATGTGGCATCATGCATTCAGATAATTTTCAAGTAAATTCTAAATGAAGCTGAGCAAGTTCAAGTTCTTTGCTTTCCTTGATACAGGGCCAGGAATCTGTGAACTTTATCTATTTCCAAAATTTGTAGTTTTCATTATTAATGTGACCTCTTTTTAAATACTTAATCTGAGAACCATCCACAAACCAAGGCAAAGCTTCTCACAGACCATCTTTTGATTGTTATGGCTATGTACTTTGCTATTGTGCAAGATTAACAATTGTTTGTAGGTACATCAATACATCAATGAATTGAGAATATGAACAGATTGTTGACCTTAATAGCATACATTTGTAACAACTGGATAGTCTACCACAATATAAAACCAATACAACTCCCATAAAATTTCTTTTAAAGGAGATCATCCTTAAACCAGAAAGCCTGTTGGCTTAGTGATTCCTTGCCTACAGACAAAAATTTTAAGTAACGTACCGCTTGATAAATTGATGCATGTCAATTTTTCATTGTGACCTAAAATAACCTCTGACCTCCAGAAAGCAGAACTGGACTGAGGTTTAGAAGATACATTAAGGTAACAAGATTTGATGAACATACATTTCTGGTGGGATCAAAGGAAAATTCAGCTGATAGTAAATCTGTAGACCTAAAAAATTCTGGTTTGTGAACAAGTACTTATGATGCCATATGGATGTTCTTCACAATACGAGAAACACACAGTCAACTATGACACTCATCCAAGTTTCCCTTCATGAGATATGTGTCTGAGTTTTTCACATTCTGACCTCTGGTGACCTCAAATGACCTTTGACCTCCGCCACAAGCAATAGAGATCATCTACTCAATATGGGGCATCCACGGGTCAAGTATGAGATTCATCGATGTTTCCCCTCTTGAGATACTGAGTTTACATGGTTTTCAGAGTTTGACCTCTAGTGAGCAAAAATGACCTTTGACCTCCACCAAAAACATCAGGGATCATCTGCTTAATATGGAACATCCACGGGTCAAGTATGAGACTCATCCATGTTTCCCCTCTTGAGATATTGTATTTACAAGGTTTTCAAAGTTTGACCTCTGGTGACCTCAAATGACCTTTGGCCTCCACCAAAAACAATATGGATCATCTACTCAATATGGAGCATCCGCGGGTCAAGTATGTGATCCATACATGTTTCCCGAACTGGAGATATTGTGTTTACAAGCTTTTCAAACTTTGACCTCTGGTGACAACAAATGACCTTTGACCTCCACCAAAAACAATAGGGATCATCTACTCAATATGGGCATCTGCATGGTAAGTATGAGGTACCATGTTACCTTTCTTGAGATATCGTGTTTACGAGCAAGTGTCACATACACACACACACACACACACACACACACACGCATACACACACACGACATCACCATCGCACAGATTCCTTCTGCCTCCGGCAAGGTATCAAAAACATGAGTAAATCCTCATAAAAAAATGTAAATATCTTCATGACCTCCAATAACCATAATGACTCTCCTCAAAATTGAATAGATCAGTTGCAATTCACACCTAAACCTGCTCTCCAACCCTCCAGTACCACATTTCCAGGAAAAAGAAATGTTTCCTTGATATATAATGTAAACTTCAGGCATCTGTATAAGTGAACTTCACATCAAACTGGAATCTCAGATTGAGTGCATCATCCTGCAGATCATATAAATTGAATGCATCATCCTGCAGATCATATACTGTAAACTGAGTGTATCATCCTGCAGATCATGTAAATTGAGTGCATCATCCTGCAGATCATACAAATTGATTGCATCATCCTGCAGATCATGTAGATTGAGTGCATCACCCCTGCAGATCATGTATAAAATTGAGTCCATAATTATTTCTGCACATCATGACATGTATCAATGGACTTATGCAATATATTACGGTTACACTTCTCAATTACAAAATAATCATGATTCATCATGAATAGTCTCAACAAACAGCCCTTAAATGGGACTATTTTGATGTAAGGCCTACCCTACACAACAGAGGTTGTCTGTTATATGTTCTTTCAGGGAGATTGAGACATGGAGTAGATTGCAATTTTACTCCTCTTCCCTACTTGCCCACCCCTTCCTCCCATAGAAAAAATACTGGATTTGACGGACTAGTATCTGTTCAAGGTGTACACGAGATAAAGTCGGCCTAACCCTGCCACAATCTCTTCCTCCAGAAACACGTACACCACTCTAATGAAGTATTCCCGTCCCATCAATCCACATTAAAAACTACACGCAGTTGTCATGCTGAGAGAATATGTTACTTCAATGTTTCCAATAATCCCTGAAACATACACCACTAAATTTACAACTATCTAAACAGCTGTCAATCATTTCCTCCCTGAACAGATGCTACTCTCTGTCTTCCTCTGGCAAAGAGTTTCTAGTCCTACCTAGCTCTCACTCCAAACAATTTCATTAAACGGCTAATTACTACCTCATAATTACTAAGGAGACAGTTTGAAGTATCATATTACCATCTGTATATACACTATCCCACCGAACCTCCTATGTCTTCCATGCAAACTCTTCAACACTAAACATACGGGTGAATGGGTTATAACAATGTGTAAATCAAGCCTTTGTACAGTACTTATATTCTGTACTCCCGTACATATGATGGGTGTCTAACAATGCATGTTGTATCTGAAATGTTTGAAATATTACTGCAAATCATATACTACATAACAGTGACATAAAGTGTGTGTGCACACATTTATTTCAATCCTCTTACTGTATGTAGTCTCAATTTATCATGTCACAGCTAGTGCAGTAAATACCCTCAACGCATGTTGCCATTTATCAGCTGAGGACTATTTTTTTCTTCCCTCCTTCACATTGCAGACTCCACAACACAGACTCATGAAATGTGCAGTAGGACTGCATGCTATACTGTAGGCTACATGCTGAAAACTTACAGGACAGGGAGACTGGAATATGGAATATTTCAAAATATGCAGCCTGCAGTCCTGCATACAGCCACTGTATACAGTATTACATGAATGTTAAACTGATCTGTCAACAAAGCAAGGTGACGGGATTATTGTACATGCACTTAAAGGGCCTACAGCATCCCCCAAATGAATTTAGACCTATCCGGTTAGTCCTAAATCTAGTTGTGACTATGCTTTGATTGACATTCATTCAAACAATCATGCTCCACACTGGTTGGCCAGTGATAATTTGCACAGAAAGTTGTGTGAGCTTAATCACACACAGGTTGTTTTTTAATGTTGCCTGGATCAATTTCAGCACGATGCATATAAAGCTACTGTGTCCTAGCTGGAAGTGGCACTTGTCAGCTTGTTTTTAAATTTGAGGAGGAGCTTAAGTTGGTTTAGTTGGGATAATTGGTACTGTCTGGGGTGAGACTAGAGACCCTTTAATTAATAAGAGGACACACACTATAAACAGTTGTCTGAAACTTACCTGAAACTTCCAATGAAGATCGATGCAGTACAGTACATTTTAGAGATTTTGATATTTTTGGCAAGTTACATAACAGTTTTAGCCCTCGAGACAGAAAGTTCGCGAGACCGAAGGTTTGCGAGACAGGAAGTGCACGAGACCGAAGGTCCACGACACCAAAGGTCTATGTCATAATACTGTTGGCCCTTTTCACTTTTGGCCTTGCTGTCACCTTCAGTCTCATAAACCCTAATTCACTTACACTGTTACTCACTCACTCAAATGTAAATTCAGTCTCCCAGACCTTCGGTCTTGTGAGATTCCCGTTAACACTCCTGTCCTCTAAGTTGGGCACAAGTGGTAATATCAGTACAAATTAGGTCCTGATAAAGAGGGGCACATGGTTACAGTATACCCTATGACTTGTAATACTTTTGCAAGGCCATATTTTCTATTTAACATATTTTCTACTTAACTTAAAAAGAATATTCCAGACCCAAATGTATGTTTGATACGTCAAAGAGGAACAGATTCTACACATTCTGTGAAATTTTTGATTTCATTTGATTTTTTGATTTTTCATTTGATTTTTTCATTTCCCTTGTTCCATTCTCGAAATATTAGCAATTGAAGTTGACACGTTTTCTACCAAAAGTTTGCTTGTTTGTTTGCTTGTTTGCTCAATTTTATTTAAAACTAAAAAATGAATAACAAATAATTTTCAGAAACAACAATATATAAGAAATTAACAAAGAAAAAGGAAAAACAATTTAGGCCTACAATCGTACAAAACAGATAACTTCAGTTGCTAATATCTTGAGAAACGAACATTGGAACTGAATGAAAATTTCACCACAATTCTTAGAATAAGTCCCTCTGTATATCAAAAAGAAATTTGGGTCTAGACTACATGTATTCTTTTAAATGTACATTTCATCCAAGGTCTTTCCTGCCACCCATACATACTGTACATGTACCAACCCACTACATTAATAATTTGTTCAAAAGGAAACTTCATCATTGACAATTATGAAGGTAAAATCAGCTTTAAATATTTAATTTCTCATTTTTTTAACCAACTTCTCCACCTTTATCCACAACACATCTAAAGCCCTGTCTACACAGTCATACATTTGTCCATGAACATCATCATACAAATGTTTGAACACTTGTTGGGAAGATGAAACATGCAGCTAAAAGTTTG
>JAAAJZ020260762.1:0-12827 GCA_010015985.2 Actinopyga echinites
AGTCATCCTTTTTGAACCCATCGCTAATATAACAGTGGTTCTTACGGCTGTCTTTGTGCCGTAAACTGCATACAAATCTGCCGTAAAGTGGGATAGAGACGTGAAAATAGGCAGGCCACACTTAGATTTAGGCTTAATGGTACATGTATGAAGGGGCTGTAGCCTACTGCTGAGCTCGATTTGTTTATCCCGCGTGTATCCCACAATTCCATACGGCAAACGAATTATAGAACTCGTTTATTTCGAAGACCTAGGAGGGGGTTTTGTCGTAACCCTTCGTGCGCTGGCACTAATTAAGCTGGCATCGTTGCACATTGGTTCTTCTTGTACAGGGCAGCTAGTGAAACTATGTACGTGTTCCAAATCTCCATCATAAGGTGGCGTCAGGGTGGGTGACTGAGGCGTGGCCCTCCAGTCAGAGAACACCAGCTCGATCTAGGTGATCTTTTACGGCCACCAGCTGTTCCAACGAATTACTGTTCTTGCATTACCGAGGGTCGATTATTCGCACCCTGCAGAGTTGCTTTACGATTCTTTCATCGTTCAGAGTAGGGAACTGGAAAAAGGGAGTCTGACGTGTTCCTCCCCAAGTTAAAGGAAGGGTCAAAATCATATTTTGTACCCATTTTTTGTCTGATTGGTGCATTTCATTGGATTGCTTTAAAACTTTGCGAAACCTCGCCAGAAGTTTTTGGTACGACTTTTCCAAAAATCAGTAGGACACTTTCTATCCATAGCCTACTTGCAGAATAAAAGGAAACATTGACATACATGTAACGACACTTAAAATTTTATCTGCCTCTCTGTGCTTTACATTGTAAAACCACAAGCATGGGGCTGTCAAAGCCTGGAGCCTACGATGGTTTTGATCATGTTGTCTTGAGATGGTTGTGGGAGATGGAAATAGTATCTTTAATTTTCAACGGGAAGGAAATGAAGAAAATATGCGGATATCATTCCACCTGCAAACAATATTATCGTGTTTATGAAGAGTCAAGAATGATTTAGAAGAATTGATTATTGTCTGCCTGTAACTAGTTTTGATCTCTAATGGGAGGTAGGAATTGCCGTAGTACTGTACACTCTGGTAATTGAAATTGATAATTTTGGTAGGGGGACACAGACTGCTTGGGAAAACGAAAACTTGAATACGTCACTCATCCCTCATGAGATGAAACGAACTTCAATGGAACTTAAACTCAAATCAGCTACTTTCGTTCATCTTCTGTGTTCTTTCCTGGCGAAAATTAACAAAGCAAGGGTAACACGAAATTAGACGATTCGATAACCTTTGCGAACCCGAAAATAAAACGAAAGTATCCATGCTTTTTGTTTACTTATGTATATATGCTCTCCTCATTAGGTCTGGGTTCATTGTGAGGTTGTTGTGTGTGACGTCAATGATCCAAACTCTGAATGTCGTCACGGCTGCGAACAATCACGTCATCGCCGATCACTGGAGGACACATCCCTGAAAGCTAAAAGGATAGTGCAAGGGCCAATTTTATTCAAGGGTGAATCGAAAGGTGAATCTGAAACATGTAAGTTGCGAACCTCTCATAATATGAAGGATTTTCTTTTATTTCCGTCTGTCTTAACAATATTTAAAATAAGAATCCGATTTCATTACCCAGTAAATTGAAGGTTCTATTCTGAAAAAAAACGTTTTTTTCAATATTGCAGTACTGAGAACAGACAATAATGATGGTTCGCCTGGTATCTTCACGACCATCCTTTCCGCCGTGTCATTTGTCATGCTGATCGGACTCGTTGTGATGGGAGTGGCTCTGAGGAAAGCCATGGAAAATTCGAAGCAAAGAGGATACCAAACAGTGCCAAGCCCCTCTGGAACAACGGTTTAGAAAAATAGTACAAATAAGTACAGAAGTAGCAAGTGAAGCTTAATTTGTCATAAATAAAAAAAAATGTGACTCCATAATTTCCTTTTATAGTAGTTTAAATTACAGAATAACACGCATGGGATTAAGCTTTTTCAAGTCTTTCGGGGCTATCCCTGATACTCTGTTTTGTACTCTTGTTCTCTTCTTTTGTCTTCTCTAATTGTTTCATTCTCTTTCACATTTCCTGTTGTTCTGTTGTTTTAATGTCTTAGTACCGAATAAGTAAATCAATCAATCAAAGGAAAATAAAGTTTTTAATCCTGTCATAACTTGCATTAGACAGCGCATTACCCAGAGTATTGGAAAAAAATTCAACTTTGTAATCGTTTCAGTCTGCTAACGTAACTACGGATACATCTTAACAATTCACTTTCTTTCGTTTCCAGAGCCTTCTGGCACAGGTATGGGCAACTTTTTCCCTCTTGGCAATGATGAAAAATCATCGTGCTGAAAAATTTGCATTTTTGTCTCGAATTTTACCATTGCTTTGTTACAGTCAGACATGCATGACGATGCAATTTGAAGTTTAGAGATCCCAAATGCAATTCGAAAGACAAGACGCTGTAGTCTTTGTAGATTTTAACTTACAGCAGACTTGAATTCCCTTGAGAAATTTTATGATCATTTGTAATATTACATTGCCACCCTCAAGAAAGCATGCAATCGCATTACAATCTATTAGTAACAAGATCGCGTAAATGTAGCTCAAATATATTTGAACTAGAAAGACCCATTAGGCTTAAAAAGTAGTAGTGAAATAATTTTAATAAAGTCTGCTGAAGTGTGTTATATGTTTGACTCTCTCTATTCTCATTATACTCAGACCTTACTCTCATGAATCTTTTAAACGTTCGAATAAATACATGAAAACTTTGAAGAACCATGATTTCTCTTTTTTCCTTTTCGATCTATTCCACCTCTTCTGTTAACTGATGTATGGCCTAAACCTGCCTGGTCTGTGTCAGATCACTGCGGTTTATTTGAACTAGTTAGGTTGGGGAAAACTGTCTCTGTAAAAAGGTCACTGGCGTCCAAATTGTTGTCGTCAGCCAACTTTTTCAAAGCTTTGCTGAAAATGTGTGTTTATCAAAACGACTAATTAATCGAGAGAAACCACTCAGGGCTTACCATGTCTTCCAGTTATCAATTCACTCAAGGAAACGTTGATATGGGTTGTATGCAATGGAGCTACACTGTAAAACCAGCACTGAATGTTAAACATGCATTTCTTGTTACATCTGACTCAAAATTCGTATAAACATAAATTTAGAAAATAAATCTAACATAGTATAGTTCCATTGCTTGTAAATTTGACCTTTTAGAGCGTTTTCGGGTGAACTGAACTCAGAATTACACCACGTGCAAACGTGATTGTCATGAATAAAAAAATTGATAAAACATAGATGGTTCAACAATGTCTGTGTTAAACCCTTTTTCATGATCTGAGTGTAACCTCCATCATAAGGCCATCAGAGACACCATCAGATGGTCTAAGTATAAGGTCTCCAACAGGAGTCACATCTTCGATTGACTGTAAGGAACGAAACTTGAACTTTCTCAGCAGAGTGGCAAGTATAACTTTCTCTTCCATTACGGCAATTTTTTGTCCTGCAGATGAGAACATTTTATCAGCTATAATTTTTAGGCAATTTATACAGCTTTACGACAATCCTAGGTGCAGGGTATTGCAATTCAGCTCGTAACTGATAGACTTTATCCCTTTAATTTTAATGGAAAATCAAGGGGACTCTGAGAATCAAGGAAGAAAAATGAAGTTATGTCTTGTTTAGAAAAGAATGGGAGAAATATTTCCAAAAGGTTGCAGTCAGCCATGCTGCAGATTGCACGGAGCAAAGGTATATATCTTGATGGTGTACAGTTGCAGGGAAATAGGGAGAAGACCCATGTACAAATGATACGATTTAAATCATTCACTACTTTTTTTAAAACACGGATCAGAATTATACAATTTCAGCTTACCAATGCAATTTCTCGGACCAGCAGAAAAAGGTATATACACAAACGGATGTCGGCCTTCCACGTTTTCCATAAGGAAATTGTCGGGATTAAAGAGGTCTGGTTCTGGATAATAGTCTAGACTTCGATGGAGGAAGAAAATGGCAATGATAATCAAAGTCCCCTTTGGAACAGTGTGACCGCCTGTAAGAAAAGAAACGAAACCTCTCCAACGTCTCAAACGAAACATTTCTTATTTTCCAGTATCGTATTATAAGTAACATGTAACTTTCTATATAATGCTAAAAACGTCCTTGCCAATTTGACCCAAAATAAGTCGTAAAGGGAACTATCCCAAAATGCTAGGTTAAATAATTCCCCACACCTAACTTCTTTTGACCCAAACTGAGTTGAAATTTAACCCAGTACCTGGTCAGTTTTTTCGTGACTCGAGATTAAGAGCGTAGTGCCCACAGCGGAGAAACTATTTTGTGCTTACATTTAAAGCGAGGAATTGTTCTGCATTCAAAACAAAAGGAAAAGAAAAATATTGTGAAAGTTTTGCTTTTTTACATTCCATGTCCTTCCTGCTTGAACTATGCCATTTATTTTCAAATCCAGCATCTTAAATATTAGAATGTATGGAATGGAAGATAATTAATTTAAAAACAAAAATAATTACTCAAGACCGCATCTTCTTCCAACTGTCTACTGATAAGAGGCACAGATGGGTACATCCGAAGCGTTTCCTTGATGACGCAACCAAGATACTGTAACTTTTGGACGTCGTCACTAGTCATGAACCGGTCTCGATCATTTCCTTGAAATATACAATTACAGTGCTAATAAAAAATATTTCGGAACGCTTTTCTTCCATAATGTAATTCTGTGGGTAGTGAATAGTACGAAACTTACTTATTCAAAGGCTCAAGATGAGATGAGTATAAGTATGTTTGCGTTTTTTTACCTTTCTCTGTCTTACTCTGTGATTGGAAACTGCCAATCTTCAAGTAATATTTCGCCTTTAGTTTACCAGTAAATTAACTGACGCCTTCACATGCGCATTCCACTTGGTTTTGAGGTACTAGGTTCTGGCACAACTGTGATACAGTAGCAGTATGATAAACTATTTATGAAGACTCCATGCAAAATCTCATTGTTACCTCTCTTCTGTCATTACATAGTTGCGTCTCACAGAACATTTTTTCCTCGCTGACTACATAATGAAGAGAGTCAGGCCCGTAGCCAGACAAGGTACTGAAGGGGGCGAAAAAGCTTCGAGGGGGCGACATGTCTTTTAGGGGGGCGCAACATAATAAAATGCATTAAGCGAATGGTCATTTTTGATCTTCTAGGGGCGAAAGATTTTCCAGGGGGCTCCGCCCCCTTGCCCCCCTGACTACGGGCCTGAAGAGAGTGCTTCGAACAACGGGGCTTCTGCATATCTGGTGATATTTCATCGTTTTACTGCTATTCAACAGTAGACTTTGTTTTTAACACATGAAAAGTAAACTCCCAACCCCCTATTTCTCCATAACCTCTGTGATATGATATCATATCAAAGTCAGGGTAACTCAGGGTTTAGCAACAATACCGTCACGGCTCATTAAACTATGAACTCATTACATTTGCTGGAATATACATGAAACCCACTTGTAATCCATTTAAATTGTAGCCCAGGGTACTTGTTTATCATGGAAATCACCCAGGATGATTGACATAATCTACGTTCTTACCAAAAACTTCATCCAGTTCCTTGTGAACTTTTTCCTGGACTTCTGGATGGTGTCCCAACATAAACAGTACCCAAGAAATTGCAGATGCGGTTGTGTCGTGACCCTGAAATATTTATATTTTGAATGGTCAGAAAACTTTTCGATTTTTCAAGTAAGTCAATTCGATAGAGAAGGGCTGTTCGTTTATCTAATGGGTTTTGTTTTTTGGAAGCAAATTAATTCATTTTGACATCACATACATAGAGAGATCAGTCACTTCTTGGGGCATATCTTTTCATTGGTACTAGCCAAAATGTTTTATTATTATAATCTAGCTTTTCTTCAAAATGGAATACTCCCATGATGAGCTATTGATGTTGTAGAAAGACCACACCGAACAAGTAAGGGCTTGTATTATCATTAAGACTGAATACTCTTTCCATCCCAATGCTTCCTAATCGACGCCCTGTCAGAAATGAACATTCTGAGTATAAACCGCTTTGCTAGGAACGGTTACCTCGAACATGAATGTATCCACTTCTTCTCTGATGTCATCAATCGTAAAAGAGCTATCTTCTTTATGGACCTCCAGAAGAAGATCTAGAAAAGCCATCTTCCTCCGTTTGTCGACCGAACCATTTCTCATAACTGAAGAAGATTCTTTGTTTCCGTTTATATGCTCTTTTTCTCCCAACCTCTCGTATATAACCTGCAAAATTGTTGAAAGATGAACTTCGCAAGATACCCTCAGGCTTAAATGGTGATCGGCATTGGTATAACCTAAAAGTCTTTGTCGTTACCATTACTCAGTTTATGGCTGTTTTCAGTTCTCATCAAATGTCATTGGGTAATCTTTAAGTGGTGTATTGCCATGCCTACAATTTTAACCGGGAACTTTAACTTTAACAGGGAATCCTTTTTGGTAAGTCTTCTGAACCGCTTTCGCGTTTTTCGGTTGGAAGCTCTCATACAAAGTGGGCAATGACTACTATGGCGATGGCATGTAGACAGCGGTGTTTAATATTGCACTGTTTATCTCTCTATAAAAGCTGCTCTGAGTACAAATTTCTTTTCGATGCCCTGCCGGACGGACGAAGATATTCAGGGTGAATACAGATAGTGGCACACATGCAGACTATGCAGAATGCTGGATACACCAATGATTGAAAAGTCCCTTCCTACAACAACATTTCCTAAACAGTGTTGAAGTTGATTCAGCTAGAATCTTAGTGTAGATTGTAAGTGTACCCGAGGAGGTTGAGGTCCAGACACACCTCCCTTCTCGCCATCACACTTTTGGTGAAGTTTTTTAATAAATTCCTCCTAAGAAACGACTGCCCACTCAGTCACGTCCTTTGGGGCCGGGAAACTTATCATGGTCTAGTTGTGATTTCTTTATCCGCGCCTGCGCTGCTCCCCTTTTGTCCGCACAGCGGACGTGTATTAATCAGCACCTATATTGACTGCACTCGTTAGACTATAAACATTACATGAGGAGTACATATTGGACACCTGCTATGAAAGTAAGGTTACCTCCCCTTGGAGACCGACAGCACACGACAGCACAAGACAATCAAATGTAAGATTGTGCCCTCGTACCAACTTACCGATTTTGTCATTCCATGTAGTATCTCAAGGTATCGATTATGTTTCTTCCCACTTGGATGAAATTTGTATATGGCGTCTATCCACAGCCAAGGATACTTCTGTCTTTCTTGTATTAGTTCACTCATTCTGAATACGGACAATACAGGCGTAAATGTGGTATAATAGAGGTATTTCACCGACGTCACGTGATCGCGGTTTTGACGGGCAAGCGTCCATTCTGTCAACACGCGCAGTAGGTGTATGTGAAGATGTCACAGCAGTATTAATGGTTATGTCGTGAGCGTGCGCTGTAAATACGCTTACCGCGTGTGTGTTTTGCCCATCACTGCCGGACAGTCTGAATCGCGTTACGTCACATGAAATCCCTCTATACAAATTTACAACACTAAAAATGTACATTCTAATTTGTTTCCAAAATTCGGTATCGAAATGTTACTTTATGCAGCACTTTCTAGAAGAACAAAATAGGTATGTGGAATAACAAAGAATGATGAAATCTTTCATTCCATAGGTCGGAAACACTTTGCTCGATCGTTTTCGCCGCAATGATTAATTTCGGTGAATTCTTTCAAAGAATGACATGACTGATGTTATATTAGTTGATTACGATTACCAAGGAAATAGAAATGACTTACGCAAGTATTGCTTGAACATATTCTTTGTTATTTCCTTTCTGAGCACCGATATTTTTCCCCATAGCTGTAGCTGCATTTTATTTGAAAAAGAAAGGAAACTAGAATGTTAATACAAGACATATCAACATGCCACATAAAGAGTATGCCCCTTCCTTCCTTGAAATAATTCAATTACAACCTTGTTGAAAAATATCATCTCTTGTGGTACCTGATGACCGTTGACCACCAAAACAATACAATGCATCTCGTCAATAAATGCATCCAAACACGAAGGATGAGAAGTATCAAAATTTGCTACCCTTAGATTATGTGGTAAAATTGTTTTCCGAGTTTGGCCCCAAGTTACCCAAGAAGACCGGTGACCTCTACCAAATCAATCGTATTCTTCTAATCAATAAAGACTACTGAAATGCAAAGTATCACAAGTGCCACTGCAAGGACCGCGGAGCCGATTTTAAAGTGGGGGCCAATCATCGAAGCGGCCCAATATGTTCAATGAAATAAAAGCAGTTTACGACGGCTCAAAATGCCTACGGCGGCAAAAGTGGGGGCTAAAGCCCCCAGCCCCCCCCCCCCCCCCTCCCCGGCCCCCTGTACCTCCCTTCCTTGAATACCTTGGTTACAAGGTTACAGCGTTTTACATCTGATGACCCCACTTGATCTTCTACCTCCAACAAAGTCAATAGCATTCATTTTTTAAACCCACATGCCATGCATACGAACTGTCTTTGCTACCATTATTGAGATACGATGGTTACAAGATTTTCATTGTTTGGCCGGCCATAGTGACCCGAGATGACAGTTGCCTTCCTAAAAACAATTAGGTTCTTCCAATTTATCTACGCTACTCACATGGGACCTATCCCAACTATGATTGCTTCTCTTCTAATTTTTCTTGAGATACGCTGGTTAGAAGGCGCTTACCGTCACACATACGGGTGTACATAAACACATGCACACATCCATCATGACTGCGTGGGTTTCGATTGTCATCTAAACCAAAACCATCGTCTGCATTTCACATGATACACAACCTAAGATAACTTATTTATGCTAGACCTCTTCCACATATTGTAGTAATTACTAGTATTTTCTCAATCTTTAATTGCACAGTATTAATGAATTATTAGAAAGTACCCCCCCCCCCATTTTAAAATGAGTGTTTGATCTCGCTTTAAGCTATCAAGAATTTTTGAGAAGTTTTTGCATTCCTGTTTCCTTGTTTTAAACTTGTCTGCAATAGCCTGCAACGTATTGCAAATGACGGTTGCAGCCTCTTTACCATGATGATAAAAATGATAATTACCACAAATTACGTCGAGGGTGCAGTACGTTACCATCGGGAAAATATCTACAGATTTTTCCCCGTTTAAGGCACAAAACTTGTCCGTTAAAATTTGAGCTTGTTCGTTGAAAATATCGATGAACGAAGCCAGAACCGAAAAATGGAAAGAAGGTGTCAGCAACTTTCTTCTTTTTTGCCACTTTTGTCCTTTACTGAATAAAAAAAAAAGTATAAATATGTTACTAGCAGTATCAGTTGGTGTGCCGTGGATTTAAAAATACTTTAAAGATTACCAATGCAATTAGAGGGAGCAGTTCAAGAATTGGCAGTGCCAAGAAGGACTGTTTGTGAATATGCCTTGTACCCCTGGCGAAACTCGATAATTCAGCGTTGAACTGCGGCAGTTGCCACATGACATTTAGTATCTTCCGCACAAACACCGATGGATGCTAATTGTTTAGCAGGGTCTTGCTGAGTCGAGGCGGATTAATGGCTCTTTCTAAGAGTACTAACCTGAGAAGGAGTCCGTCACCTAGCCATGGCATCAGCATGCGGTAGAAGGTACCCTTATTTAGTTGTTTACTGCTGCTGAGTATTTTCTAAGAGAAAGAAAATGTCCATTATTTTAGGTACCGGCAGTTTTCAATTTTTCTTCTGTAAGGCCCAACAAAAGGTTGCAAAATGTTTCACGAGATGTGTGCATAAGATAAATTACGCTACAAAACAAATGAAAGCGGTTAACCGGGAGGAAAAATAGAATTGTCGATTAAAAAAGTACATAATATAATCAACTAGGATCTTCCTAGTTTACAAGCAAAAGTACGCGGTAATGTGTACCTCTATGTCATCTGGGTTTTCGGGAAAGACCACAGGGAAGGGTCCCATCCACGCCACACGACTCTTCCTTTCAGAGTCTTGAAATAAAAGTTCAACAGACCATCTTCTAATCCGCTGAAAAAATGCTGTGTGCACAAAAACAAGTTCGTTCTAGTTAGAGAAATCAATTGCAAGTATCGTAATTGAAAGAGTCGTCTTCATAAAATTAGAAATCCTTATAATAGCTTTCTCTTAATAAGATGTAGATTCTTTATTCTTTCCACCCACGTGTGGAAAAGATGATTACAAACAAATTTTTAATACCCCAATGGTACTTTTTAAACTCAAGTTTATAATTCAAAACGTACAGTGGCGTAATTTTAGTTCAGGGTGTCCGGGGGCAAGAATGGGTTGAGTGCCCCCTGACAAAATTACATGTGAGAATGACGCAGCAGATCAAATTAAGTTTTGAAAGCCACGTTCACTTACCTATGTATCAAAAGCTGTGATCAGACAGCTTGATGTTTATTTTCAAGATTTTGATAGTGTTATCCTAATCCAGGTAAGGACTAAACCAGAATTTGCTCGAATGGGGGCCAAGCTCCCTGACGATGAGCAGCAACTCGAAGCCCAGACAAACTGACAAATTCAATGAGTTGCCGAAATGGCGGGGGGGGGGGGATAGTACAATACGCGGAGCGCGAAGCGCGCCAAAGCTTTTGCCCATTTTAAAATTATAATTTGAAAATATGAGGATTGTTTCAAATTAAAACAAAATAATTGGATTGTTTCAAAAAAAAAAGTTTGGGCTTTGTACGGATATTTGAAAAATTATGGAGTTTTTTTTATTGAAGAATCTGCCTTTCATATTACCAAAATCAAATAGATTGTCGTGGAGGGAAGGCTGAAGATCGTTGGGTTACACATTTTATTTCAGGCCTACAGATTTAGTGTATCCGACGAAATTGGAAAATTTTCCGAAAATTAATTGCCTTCTTAGACAAATATGTGGGAATCACGACATTATGTTGGAGGAAATTAAGAATTTTATGAAAGAGATTTGGATTTATTTTCATATGTTAGTTAGTTATCCGACGAAATTAGAACCCTATTTTTTCGCCTTTTTTTTTAAATATTTAAAAATCTGGAGCTTATATTGGAGAAAAAATGGACTTTTATGGCAGAAACGTTGAAAAGTTTGGGTTTCCTTTAAAAGAAAATTGGAAAATTGGGGGCCTTAATTTAAGAGCCTGATTTTCTAAGAGCAAATTCATGCTGGGTGCTAACCACTCACTCTTTGATCAGCTTTGGAAAAGTCCATATGTGCGTTTCCTTATATAGTAAAAAAAAACCGCGAAAAATAGAGTAAACTGATCTGAATAAAACCTGCATTACGCCCCTCCCTACTTTTCAACACTTCTGTGTTTTTGAGACAATTCCCTAGGTGACTCTTCAAAATTTGCGAACTTTCCTTCATTGATACATGCATCAAACAGTGTTTAATTTCAAAGTTTTCCTGAGGGGAACCCCCAAATCCTCGTATCTTCACCATTTTGACGGATTCTTGATCATTACTGGCTAGTCTATTCCAAAATTGCAATGCAGTCACACACTGTGTATTGCGTAACAATAAACTATTCCATAAAATATAGAAACATGCTGTTGGTTCACTTATTTTACTTAACCAGACACCAGGAAATTGCGTCTGGTAGTATTTAAACGGGCCGGGGGAGGGGGGGGGGGATTCGGAGCCCCGTGTTAAGGCCATTTTTGCAGATACATTATTATTAATGGCTGGCCTTTTCCGAAATTGCAGTGGTCACACACTGCGTAATAACCCAAGATTCCATGATTTTTCTCTGAACATACAAAGCACTTCTTTCGATTGACAGATGCGAGGAAAACGCATCTATAGCTCCGTTCCCACTTGGCCGAATGTGAGCACGAATAATTACGAATGCGGCATTTCCGCATGAAATTTCAGTCTTTTCAAATGTTAACACAGACGTGCAGACGTGCAAAGCCTGTAGTGTGTGAGAAATATCTGTTTTTACCACGTAACCCTGTTTCGGGAAGCTACAAGAATACAAATACAGCAAAACATTTAAGCATGTCGTGATTTTCTTTAAGAACTTAGCACCAAGTTCCTGTCTTTCCTACATTTTTGTCGCCTCATGCTATGAATTTAACGAATTTCAAGCATGGGGGTATCCTGTAGGTATCACTTGTGCGAATCCTCCTCAGTGCTTAAAGTGATATGAGTAACTACTGTTTTCAACCCTCTTAAAGCCCAACAGTAAATCTGCAGTATGCAAAACAAACAAACAAACAAACAAAAAAACAAAAAAACAAAAAAAACAAAAAAAAAACAGCAGCAACCACAGGCCTCACCAAGATCGGATGAGCTGATTTCTGAAATTCTTAAAGAACTAGCCGAAAACGATAACTTAAAAGCGTTACTGCAAACTTGCATAGAAAAAGCTATTAAGAGAAAGTTTACACAAATTATAGACGAGCAGAAAAGACAGCGAGCAAGAATTTTTAACCTCGAGGAAAAGTTAGAATCCAAGGAGAGTGAACTTAATCGACTTAATCGAGATGAATGAAATAAAGTCCACACTCAAGAAGTGTCACGATGATGTCAATGAACTTGAACAATACTCCAGACGTAAATGTTTAAGAGTTTTTAGAATAAAGGAAACAAAGGAGGAAAATCTCGAAGAGATCATCATGAACTTGGCTACACAGCAACTGTGGGTATAACCTCTAGCACCCCAGATGATTGGCTATTGAACGTACGTACAGAGTCGGACGACCTACCGAAGGCAGCTCGCGTGCTATAATGGTTAAATTCCTGAGCTACAAAATGAGGAATAAATTTATGAAAGACCGCAAAAAGGCTGAAGGGCTC
>JAAAJZ020261866.1:0-12821 GCA_010015985.2 Actinopyga echinites
AAAGCTTGCGCATGTGGTCAGTGTGTATAATGGAAAACAGGTTTTGATTTAAAAACCGGTTTTTACGGCTACCAAAACCGGTTTCCAAATTCTACTAACCGTCACAGCCTTATGTCTCGCTGTCCTTGCAGTGTCACATGTTACAATATTTCCAGAAAGTTCTTAAGAAATTCTATTCATTTACTTGAAATACTGTTAACTGTTGAGTCAGGGTTACTCCGTCAGGTGCTGTAATGACCAGTTTCAAGTTTGTTCTCTGTGAATTGATTCTTGGTTGTGATGGTGAGTAAAAGCTGCCTAGCAGAGCATACATTTTCAGCATAGCAATTGCTACTAGTTACCTTAAAACATTGATACCATTGATCTTTTGAGTGGTAAAAAGTTTATTTTATAAAAAGGCAAATGAAAGTTTGATTGTTTTAGTTTCAACTGCTAATTTTAAATTATTCTTTTCTTTTCCCAGAGTAAAAAAAACAGTAATTTTTTTCATAAATATCATAGTAATGTAGAAATTCAATCTGAAAAATTTATAAAACATATTTCAAATTTGTCACATATTCACATTATTTTTCGCTTGTGATGTTTCCGCAGACATTATATCAGACTGGTCATCAAAAGAAGAGTCTGACCTTTTGACCTTTGTACCATACACTGTCAACTTGAACATTGCTCTGAAGGAGTTTGAGATTCTTCTGCCGCTCAATCAGTACAACTGGATCGACTGTAGCTCACATCAGCCAGAGAATGGTATGTAGGGAGGTTTTATGATGTTTAGGGAAAAATTGTGAGAACAATGTGAGGTTCTGTTTCTGTTTGTACACTGGTAGAGCCTGTAAGCCAGAAGTGTGCGGGGGGGGGGGGCTTATTCCAAGGATAAGCGCGCTTTAAATAATTCGACACTACTGGCATTTAAAGTATCTTCGAATAAATTGTTTCACTCCTTTATAGTTCTTGGGAAAAAGGAGTATTTATAGGTATTAATACGGCACTGGGGGTGATAAAAATTTTGTGTGCTCTTTCTCCGAAGGCCTTGCCGTGCCACAGGTTTTAAGAACTGCTCTTTGGGTATATCTATGAGATTATTGTTTATTTTGTAGATTAGGGTTAATCTAAGTGCGGATCTTCTATTTTGCAAGGTCGTCCAGCCAAGATCATGGAGGAGTTTGGTAACTGTGCCTTCCAGTTTGCCTCTGTATAGAATCGGTATGCCTTGGTATTGATTGTTTCAGTTCAGTATGAAAAGCCAGTGGTACAGTACAGCATTTAGCTAAGTTTAGTTTGTTTAGTTGGAAAAAGGGTCAGGAAGGATATAAAATCCTCATCAAGGACCCTATGAGCAAACCACAAAACCCTAAATCATATCACAAGCTAAGGGAATGTTCTGTGTTCAGCAGTAGCCTAGTATAACTTAAACCCAATTAAGTAGTTCAGTCACAGGCTTGTTTATCATTATCACTTTTTTTGAGATTGATTTACAATTAAGATGCATTGTGGTTTGTATGCATGTGTGTTTATAATGTCACCATGTTAAAAAGTTGAAGTTGTGAATGTGGCATGTTGGTCTTCGAGACTAGGCTACTTGGCTGAGACATCTCAGTGCCTGCCCTAATGAGATTTCACCTGTTGCTTCTGGCTATCCTGGACCTTATACTCCACAATAACAGTTGGATGAACAATTATTCCTCGAAAGCCAATTAGTTGTAAAAATTGGATTGACGTCAGTGTGCAGGTCTTTGAACATAGTGTCATTCTTGTCATAATATTTATTCTTTGTTTAGCAAAAAAAATTGTGGGCTCTACAGTAATACATGTAACATTTTTTGATCAATTCAAATTCACTTCCAGGTTGAAATGAAGGTCTTTGAAGTTCATGTTACTGTACGTTGTAAACGTACTTAATATTTTTTCCATGACTCACATTGTAAAAAACAAGGTGATTTACTTGTTTCCATTTTGTCCTTGTTGCAGAGAAATCTTCTTCCCAGCCTGCTAGTATAGAATGCAGAAGGGTGCTCAGAAAATGACAGATCAGGTAAGCTTTCTCTGTATTGGTTTTTAAAGTAAAAAATAAAAAAAAACAGTAAAATATTTTCATTGGGAACTCCTGCTACAGCTAGTTCAGGCTGTTAGTTGCATGTGGAAGACATTTTACCACCATGGCAGGCAGTCACTCTCAAGGGCTTTGAAGTGTCATAATAATATAATTTAGTATACAGAAAAAAATGCTGACTTGAGTGAAACTAATTAGGACCAAGAAGAGCTCTGTATAGCCGCTATGAACTTCAAAATCGCTCATGTAAAATCCCAAATGAAGTGACGAAGAACCACTTTTTGCTTATGAAGTGGCTTAGGGTGGTATCCCTTAATTTTCTTAGTATTATAAATTTCTTCAAAATTGGTTTAGCAGCTGTCTTCTCTGTATTAAGTGTCCTTTGGTTCTACTGTAAAAACCTGGGGACCAGGAGACCTTCTTGAACTGAAAGTACAGTAGCTGTTTGTTCTATTAACCATACGTGTAGTTTCACCCTTGCATGTGATTCATAGCATTCCTGTGAAAAAAAGAAATTCATCAGAGGTGCACCATGCCTACGTTTACTGTAGTGCCTTACTGTAGTGCCTTACTGTAGCAGCAGTCCTTAAAAGGCACAGTTTGAAACTGTTGAGCGATTGAAATCTATCATTATCTATGTGAAATATAGTGTAAGGGAGGTAAGAATGTTAAATTTTTCCATTATAATTGATGTCGTATAGGCCTACATTTTCGCAAATATACTTTTAATGGATGTTTTGTCTTATCCGTCAACAGATTCATACGGTGTAGGACCTGATGCAGATATGCAGTAGACACATTCTGCCTCCTGCAGAAAATCAAAATATTACAGGACATTGGGACATTTATCTAACCAACCCTCTAACAAATAAAGAGAGTAAAGAAGGCTGGATGAGTGCCACCCCATTACAGATGGGTCCTGTCAGAGAGTGACCGAAGTCAGGAATGGTAAAAGCTTTATGCTTCACATCAGAAGTCAAGAGTCTGTTTGGAAGTAGATGTAAGGTATCACAGGACTTTTTATCAGCGATGTGTCAGAGTTCAAACTAAACAAGGGATGATGAAGGCCTTGGACAAAGACAGTATAAAAAATCTGTAGTTATTTCCTATCACACTATCAGGCAGTTTGAGAGATATTTAGGCTTACTAAACAGTTACAAATTTTCAAAGATTGTGTCATGAAATATGGAGACTTGGAAGCTGAAAATAAGTTCCTCAGATTTCAGTGACATCCTGACTGCTTGTGATGTTATAGAGGATCTACCATCTGCAAAAAATGACTCTTCTGAGACTTCAGCCGGCTATCTCTGGGTGACGACATCATGCCATCTGTGAAAAATCTTTTGCCAGCTTCAGTTATGGACCTATTTTTGTTACCCCAGTATTTGAAAGGTGTAGTTGCTCTGCATAACTTTCAGCCTATGACATGGTCACTAACAGCAGCTTCAATACTTTTAACTTGGCTAATGTGAAACACAAAGTTCAGCTAAAGCTATGCAACTGTTTAGCTTGAGTTAGTGGTAAACTGTACTTGTAAAGAACCTGTAATCCACAGTGAATTGAGAGTCAACTTGATAATTAACTTTATCATGAGATACCCTCTGTCTCACAAGATATAATACTGCACAAGCATTTCTCCCTTGATATAGCACTTTGTCATATGATTGGGTCAGGCCAACAGATAGAATTGTTGAATGGCTTTTATCACTCTTCTTGCTTTTTCTGTGATGTTTAAAAATAACACAACCATAGGTCAACAAATGTTGATTGAACAGATTGACTTAATCCAGTTTATTTCAAATCGCAGAAACGTTAGACCTGATGAGGTAGTAACTTAAGTATCTAACGAGTATTATTTAAAAAGACATGCGGAATTTGGAAACTCTGTATGAGGGGGAAGTTTTCATTTTTAACTTTTAAATATAAAAGAGACAACGCCTTCTTAATGATAGACCCCTTTGTATGTAACTCTGTACCTAACAGTTTGACACAGTGAACATTTTCTCTTGCAGTTCAGTTTGATAATCACGGTAAAAAGAGCATCACTTTCCCAGTACTGCATGCTGAAATTTAAATGAATTGTGCAGTGTTAGTGTGTGTGTCTTGTGAACTACCGGGATTAGTTTCAAAGTTTCTGTGTTAAAGCACATAGCTTGTTCATATCTCAAAGTTAATAGAAGTGTAAACTGGACAATTTTGTGTTCAAAAATGATATGAAATGCTGCTCTCATCTGCAGATTACTATCAATAACAGTTCCATAAATCTCTGGTTATTTTCTTACTGTCATGATCAGTTTCTCTGAGCAAGTCAAGTGTCTTGTAAGTAGTGCAACAATTACCATGTAAACATCCCACTAGTGATATTTGTTACTGGTGAAAAATTTTGGTTACTTGTTAAATGGTTGGAAATTCTTGTTCAGAACATGCTGTTAGCAGGTACTTTAAAAGAAGTTTTTGCAATAATAGTGTACTGCAGAACTGGAACTAAATCTTTTTCATTTATTTAAAACAGCGTCACTTCCTCATATTCGATTGACATTCCATACATATGCTCCAGACAGGTCGTCAGTCATCCCTCTAACCCTGTTTTCCCCAGCCCCAAACCCTTCTCACCAGGCTAGTATGCCATTAAACTTTGCCTAGTGGTGCCTGTGTTACCTTGTCACTTATATGCCCAGATCATAACTGGCCCAGTAGCTCTTCAGCAAGAGAATTTCCAACAATTTTACAATGCCCCTTCCCCTCCAATCTTTGTGAAGCCTGCCTTTGTGGTAATCTGCTATAAATGCAGGTAAAAGATTATTTTCTCTCCTGTAAGCAAAGATTCTGCCCACCTTACAAAATAAAATGTAACAATCGGTCTATAGGTCCGGAAACAGACAAAGTGTTAGTGGGAGGGGGCTGGGGATATTGAGGTTTGCCACTTGACCTGCGGTTAGGTTTACTATCTATGTAACAGAGTCGAACGGCATCGCCAGGCCTGTAGCCAGACGAGGTACTGCAGGGGGACGAAAGCTTCCTGGGGAAGAAATATTTTTTCGGGGGTGGGTGGGGGCAAAACATACTAAAATGCATTAATTAAATGGGCATGTTGATAGGGGAGGGCAAAATGTTTCCAGGGGGCCAAGACAACACACCTTGGTTACAGGAATGGTCATCGTAAAGCTAGTTTCATCAAATTTGCATAGCTGATATATGTATGGAACTGATCTCATGTTATAAACAGCGCCCTCTATTTTCGTTTTGGGGGATTTTGTGACCTCCGGAGGACTCAGATGCTAATGACGTTTTACATATTTGACAAATAAACTACTAGCAGTTCAGCAGCAAGACAAACACCCCTCCAGGATCAATTTTATGGCATTTGTGAAACATTTTACTTTGTACAGGCTATATATGGGGAACTAGGCGCCATTTTGTCTTATTCAGGACTAATGTGCAACTTTGACGCCTGGGAACAATTAGATTTGGAAAACAATTCATATTGCTAGGAAAATAAAGTAGGTTTCATGTAGATCCCATGACTTTGCAACGAAAGTCAATTTTTAAAGCACTTTTCATGCTTCGGCCCATGGTCTACAAGGCACACGACATAGACTAAAGGTGTTTTTACACTGGACTCAGATCTGAACTCCTGATCTTTATCAGGAGATCATCTCAGCATCGACCCATGACTGCCTTGATCCTGGCGCATTTACACTTGTCTCGTACTCCGATCTCCCTCAAGTATGCCTACCATATGTGGGTGCTGTTAAAACAAACTGTATGAATGTTAGAGCCTTAAGGCAAAGACAAAAGTGCCATTGATTTCGAGCAACCATTGAAGTAATTACATTACACATGCTTGAAGTATTTCTCATGGTGTGATCCTCCCCCCCCCCCTTTGCCATGATCAAACTCGGAGGATCAGATCCGAATCTGATGTGCATTTACATACACTACACATTTGATCTCATACACAGGATCTGACCCTGAGCAGATCAGATCCAGATCTAGCGTAAATGCACCCTATACCTTGAACATGTAGCTCTCTGTACTGTGACACTGACAATACCCTTGACTGGCCAACAAAATCCTGGGACAGTCTTACATCCGGTGAAAAGCATTTGGCAGTAGTTGTAACCTCATGTGTACCTGATTGATTGGATCCATTTTGTCACCATCACATGACTGTACATGATACCACCTGCAACAGCCTTCTGTGTACTGGGGTGTAGGAGTGAGAAATTGTAGCAGAAGTCTAGGGGTATGATATAATATGTGTATTTAAGTGGTGTGCTCTCTTTTATCCTTTTATAGTCATGATTGAAGGAGGAGCTACTTTCACCCTGCCCCTCTCCGTTAGGGATCCCACCACCAATGAAGTTGCCACCATGCATGTCCCATTCCTTCTTGGATTTGAGACTAGAGAATTCTTGGAGAGACTTCTCAGTAAGTTGTTCTTTCAATTCAATATTTTTTTTTTTTTTTTTTTGTTCATTTGTTTTTCCTCTGCTGTTTTTGTGTGGGTTTTTCTGACACTAATGCTTGGACACTGAAGGTCATCAGAGTGTGCAGTCCGTTTACAAAATTGAGGCGGTAACTGTTCCTTCCTCTCCATCCAGTCTCTCACTGGAAGCACTTTATACTGTCCAGTCTGAACAGGAAAAGTAGGCAATGTATTTTTTTTTCTTTATTATACTTTTTAAAATTTACATACATTTTAGTAACTGGCTGTGAATGTGCAGTCCATTATTAGAAAGTTAAAAAACCACTGTTTACTTAGACATACCATGTGAGACAGGCAAGTATCTCTGGGGCTTCTGCCTCATTAGAAATCTTTTAAGTTGGTACTTCCTTTCATTGAGGGCCTGTAGTTAGTGTTTGTGGCAGTGGTCGGATGTGTTTACTTAAAGGAGATATAAACCTTAGAGAGTATAATTTTCTTCTAATTATGAAGATTACAAAAGGTACTCAAGATCATGCAAATAGCAAACAGAAATGTTCTTTGCTCACTGAGATACTAGCATTTAAAGGTTACTCGTGAACAAACTGAAGCAAGTCTGTGATGTCCTAACAGAGCCACAACAGGACCAAATTGTAATATATGTCCTTGTTTTTCAATTAGTTTTTTTAATTTATAAAATTGAAAGTTAGAAAGAATTGTCACATCATTTCTGAAATTTGACAACTTAAGAGATAAGTAATATGGAAAGAAACTCGCCAGTGTTGATGATAACAAGGAAAATAATTGAGACACATTATAAAAAATTACATAGAAAATGCTTAAGTTGTTGTGGCTCTGTGACATCATAAAGGGACTTACTTCAAGTCAACATTTTGGAAACAGCAAGAAACAAAGATACTATTTGTTTTAACTTGTGGGTAATTTATTGCTTTATGGTATGTATCTACATACAAGAGAGAGTTCAGTTCTCCTTTAAGGAACACGTTTGATCTCTGTGGATACTTCATTTGACTGAAGTGAAGGAGAACCACTTCGGATATTTTCCAAACAGAAAATGTTTATGTGTAATTGACTGGATAAAATGGTGGTATAAATCTTGGTATATGACCTTTGACCTTTTTTTATCTCACTCGGACAGCTGACTACACCTCTACTCAGCAGTTCAACTTGTCTCTGGTATTGAATTATGATGGCAGTAGCCAGTCTTTCAACAACAGCAATGAGGTTTTCAGCATTCCATTCCAAATTTTCTATGTCAATGGCAAAAACATTCTCTCCATAGGTAAGTTTGGTCCTTCAGTGCACTGAAATTTTTGGATTTCATTCAGTTACCCGTTTTTCACATCACGTTTGTAATATTTTCAATAATCTTAGGTAATGTCAAAATGATAGGAGGCACATGATACAAAGCAAGTAGGACAAGAACCATAGCATGCTTCTCAAAGTGCCTTACTCCCTAGTACTCTAGAAACAGAAAGAAACGGGGTTCCCAGGACCTGGAAAAGTCATTGAAAAGTCATGAAATTGTATTTTCACTTTGCAGGCCTGGAAAAGCCATGGAATTTTGTGAAAATGATTGGAAGTCATGGAAAAGTCATGGAAGTTTGAAAAGGCTGTGTAGCCTTCCTTAAGTGATTGTACAAAGGGATTTTTTCTTAAAACTTTACACCTAAGAACAAGTATATAGTCATGGATTCTTTGTGAATTGGTCATGAAAAGGTGATGGAATTTAATTTTTCATGAAGTGCAGGAACCCTGACAAAAACAGTGTAGTACAAGATAACAATAAGAAAAACATCTAACCCACCACCACACCCCAAGTCACAAAACTCCAAAGAAAACCAAAAAAGGTGTACTAATGACCAGTCTGTATGTAATATTCATAATCTCTAGCAGCTCAGACTACAAAGTGATTTGTGACCAAATGATCCATAAATGAAGTCTTATGTCGAAAAGCCATTCATGATTTCATTCCAGACAGTCTTTGTCAAAGGCAACGCAATTTGATATTCCTTGAGTCTCCTACCGGAGACAGATTACATGTTACCCACCCCGAGTTAAGACAGAAGCTTAAAAAAATTGAGATTGTACCGTTTTAGCAAATATTTCAGTGTAAAAGTGAGTAAATTTAAAAAAGTATTTAAATTTGTTTAAAATATTGGCTGGTGTTTGATCTTAGAACGAATTGTTTGAAAGTTGCATCTAACCATTTTGTTGAAAAACAATCAAAGTACTTGCATAAAACATATTTTAGGTGCACGACATGAATGGGGAATCCCACTAGACCGAAGGGCCTTGCGACTAAAGGTCTGTGAGACCAAAATTGCATTAGTGTGAGTGAAGAGTGAGACATAAAGTGACTCAGGGTTTTTGTCTGTCTACATACAGATGGTGAAAAGAGCCAGCAGTATTAGGACACAGACTTTCAATCATGGGGACATTCAGTCTCGAGAGCTGAAATCTGACATTCATGAACAGTTGTTAAATGTGCAAATGTTTCTTGCGTAAGTGACTCAGCGTTCTTGAAATCAAAGGTCTACAAGACCCAAGGTGAAAAGTGACAGCAGTATTAGGACACAGACTTTCGATCTTGGGGATGTTTGGTATCAAGAGCTGAAACCTTACATGAATGAACAGCTGTTAAATGTGCAAATGTCTTTTGCCTAAGTCAGTAATTGTAAGATATTTCTCTGTAACCCGTTATTCATTCATTCAAGAAGCACAAAGATGACAGGATGACAGGCTGTGAACGGTTTATTTTGAACGTAACAGGGCCATCCTTTTGAATAAAATTCATATTGCTCACCAAGTTGTTTAGTAACTTAAAATTATTGATATGGAAATGAGCATGCGCTTATACTGACTCTTTGATGCAATCCACACTAGTGATTTTTGCTTTGTCAGTAAGTTGTCTTAGGTTCAGGTCAACCGTCAAAGTAAACTGTTATTGTATCCTTTGAAAAGGTTATCACATGCTTGCACGATAGAAGAAATTACAAAAGTATGGTGTTAAAAAAGAGAAGTAAAAAGGAATGGGAATTATATCAATAAAAGATAAGACACATGGAGACTGGAAGAGTGTAAAAATAAAAAAAATACAAATTCTAAGAAAGAAACAAAAAGCTCACAAACTGTGACTTATACTATCAGCTGAAAGTGTCGTTAGTTATGAAGTTTATTGCCATTTAACAAAGGACGATCCTGTAGCTGTTTGTAGGAGCAAGCAGCAGTCTCTTCCTCTGCGAGTGAGGAATAACGGCACTGATGATGAACACCTTTTGAAGAAGATGACTCATTGAACTGATCAAACTATTAATACTGCACTTCCTTAAGCTTCCCTACAAACTTTCAATGGTCATGGTATACAAATTTGAACACAGTGTGAAAAGCCTACTCGCAAGCTTTCATACGATGGGTAGCTTGTACCATATGAAAACATCTGCAAGGTCCAGAGCCCATGGAATGGACCAAAATTAGTATGTATGTCAGTGGGGAAATAATAAGTGGTGCACTACCAATAGGCTACTGGTCTTTTTGTCATGTAAAACCCTACTACCTTTAATCTCCTCTTTATCATTGAAGTGTCTATCCCTTTAAAACACACTCAGACATTCCTTGTTTACATACATTCCTTTCATGATTGTATACTCCAAATGTGCAGAATACCACCAGCTCCTGCAAGTCTAACCATTCACATACATTTGTGTCAACACACACTGAAACTTAAAGGAGCATGCATTTTAATTCTCCAACGGTTGAAATTGCCCATTTGATGTAGTGACTGTTTACTACTGATATTGTAAACTTTGAGATTCCATCTGACTGATCCATAGTAACATCCTATGGTAGTTACATTCCATTCTGAGTGTGAATTTTTGCCATGCTGGTGATCTGTCCTGGGATACAAGAGGTGTTACATCTATGTGAACCATACCATCTCACTTGTATGTACTCTGCTGGCAGGTAATATCAATTACTGCGAAGATCTTCATGTTAAAGTAATCAAGAATGAATGGACAAATCAAAAACACCGATTCTCAGGTACTTTTATTTCATTCAGATTAAAGTCAACTAGAACAAGTTCCAACTGCTACACAACATCATATTCAAACAGGTACATACCTCAGTTCTAATAGTTCTGCTTCCCTGGTTAGGACATGTGTTCAAATAATGATCAAAAAGCAGGCCTGGTTCTTCTATTTTCAAGCTCTCATCAACCTCCAGGCTGTACTCTAATCCTTTCAATCCACCAAACACAACCAGGAGATGTCTGAGAAAGAAAAGGAAAGTAAACCCCATCATTTCAAGGATGATTCCCTGAGTTTCCTTCATCCACATAAGATTAAGTTCGGATAAACAGGGATGTAAGTGGGTTGGAGACAAAAATCTGGAATGGGTCATGTACGGAGCACTGCATTCCCTGGAAACAGGGTCTGGGTTGGCCAATAGCACTTTTAATAAAGTAAAATACTTCAGTAGTTGTCACTCTCATATGAACTTCTTCCATTATGCTATTCAGATGATTTTCATCTTACTAGACCAACCATAGAATAAACCATGTTCACCCAACAATGATGGCACAATTTCATTTTGCCAGGAGTGTGTAGTACCACAAAGCATGAGGGGCTGAGCACATACATTGTGGGGACAAATTTGCCGACTGTTCCCCAATCTGAAGCACTTTCTTTGAATTTTGTGACTTCTTAACTAACTGGGTAACTACTTTCTGGCATTTACCTAATTTACTGGATGGCTGGCAACCATGTAAACAATAAAATTTATCACCTTATAACAAGTATATGATCAAGTGATTACTACATGGTATAGATTCAAAAGAGCAGTTAGCGCTCATCTTCTTGAATGACATCTGTTCCCAACTGTCTGAAAAAAACAGAATTTACTCTGAAGAACTTTTTTTCAGCCCACTCACTTGAAAGAAGAAAGAGTAATTTTGTCAGCATGCTCCCCTTTCTCCGAGGTACCAATGGTGAGATCATAGCCGTCTTGGTAGGGGCTCTCTGAAAACACTGTTGCTAAACTGGATGACAGTCTTACAGTGTACCCCCAGAAGATACCTCTCTGCTCTCGAGGCAAGGAGGGGGACACTACTGTTCCCTGGAGTGTCTTCCTCTCTGAAGATGAAGAAGACAAAAAAAACCATCATCTTGAAGCATGGTACTTAAAAACATAGTTGAACGAGACAGGCGGTGGGGGTGGCAACCCTCCCCCGAGCAAATTGAAATGTCAATTTTTGGGACAAAAAATGGAGATTTCAGGGCACTGGCATTGCAATTTCACCCCTCGCCTCATACCCCTGTTCAGAGAATACAGATATTTGATTTTGATTCCATTTTAACCCGATTTACTGACATCTTCATCAAGTCCACAGACCATTACTAAGTAATGACAACAAAGTTTTCACAAAGAACTCTATAGCAGCAACAAAAACAGCACAAATAAGGCAAAATCAGTGAAAAAAATTCATCAATACAACAGTGGTAATAAGAACACTTCTTGTAGCCAACGATCTTATGAGACAAAAACTGCGAAGAAAATATAGAACACCTGTACCATAACAATGATACAATCATCCCCACCATATTGACTACTTTGAATATTTCTTTAAAACTCAGCACTACTCCCAATAAAATGGTTGTGAATTCCACCAGACAATAACACAGGGAAGGTAAACTTAACATAAATTCCCATCTCTCATTTCAGACTTAATCATCTTATGGAATTAGATGAACAGCACGTACAAACATGAATAAGAGCAAGATGATACCCACATATTTTGCAGTGCCACTAGAACTTTGTGAAAATTTTGATGAAGTGCCTTAATCTCTTCAGACAGGAGGTAACTTTATTATGTTATGGAAGTAAATAGACAGCATGTAAAAATGTGAATAACGGAAAGATGATACCCACATATTTTTGCAGTACCACTAAAATTTTGTGAAAATTTTGATGACGTGTCTTCCTCTCTTCAAAAAGGAGACACAAATAACATGTGACCATGCGTGGCCTATCTAAATTTCCATAATACACTTTTGAAAAAAAATGACCATAATCGTTCCCCAACCCCCTGAATATAACTCCATACCCTCTAACCCTATAACCCTATAACCATAACCTCACCAGATAACAGAGAACCAAATTCAGCATTTCTTAGGATATCTTGAACGTGAGACAGGTTGACACTCTCGGCAGCCTGCGTCTTTGCAGTTCAAACCGGAAATTTTGAAGCATTTGGACACTTTTTGTATGTATGAACACGGTTCCCTTTCATTCAGTAGGTCGATATCTTTATCCTTCAGTAGCCCA
>JAAAJZ020262968.1:0-12807 GCA_010015985.2 Actinopyga echinites
TCAGCTTTCCGCTCTGCCCGAAAAATTGCATCGCTGCCCTAAAAAAATCGACTGTGGGGGCGCTTGCCCCCCTTGCCCCCCCCGGTTCATACGCCTATGTTAACAGCCCAATTTGTTCTAGTTTTACCCACAAAGATTTATCATTTTCAGTGTTATAGGACGTCAATGTCTATTGGTTGCATGTGTATGAGGACAGTGCGGAATACGTGACGAAACACCTGAAACAACAGACTTTTACAGTCGGTCCGCAAAGGCTAATGTTTTATCTACTTTAAAAACATGCAAAGGAAATTTCCCTCTAATCGTGTTATTAAGTAAATCGCATCTTGGCAATTGCGTATTTCTCACGTGCCCGACTGTGCATAATATCTCTGTGGAAAATAAAGTGAGCTGGACTTTTATAGCCTATTGTTGCGGGAAAATGTTTCAGACCGCAATAGATAGCGATGATGAAAATTAATCCGACTAAATAAAACTAAACCGATGGGAAGGACTTTCCTCGCGTGTCCAAATTTTCAGCCTTACCTATATCTGGCTGATCTGTCAACAACACGATGAAACTGTTACCCTTTTAAGGTGTTATTAAGATATCTTTGTAAACATTACAAAGTAATCGTGCTGAGCAGGCCCTCTGCCACCATTAAAAGCAGGTTGATAGAAAAGTTCCACCTTCAGTTGTAGACTTTCACACCTCAAAATAGTGTATGTTGAACAGGTTTCAATGACAAACTGGCACCTTGGTATCTCACACCAGGCGATATTTTATTTGTTTCATCGATATCCTATTTTTGCCACCCAAAGTTGATTTAAAATGCAAAATATCTGAAAGGTTGGTAACAATTTTCGATGGAAAAAATTGAAAAAATCATTTAGCTATTTTGAAATTATTACGAATAATTACTAGTTTCCGTCTACAGCTAACAGCGACAAACTGCTGATGAAACTTCACCATCATTAATAGGAGGTCAAAGCGTTAAACTTAGATTCGCCTTCGGATACTCCTAAAACAAGAGTAGGAAAAGGGTTTTCTACAATAATTTCCAGCCTGCAATTAATTTTGAGATTTTCAACCGTAACCCGTTCATTTTCATGCACTCTGTCTGTTACAAGCAACACATTTCAGTATTTTATTTTGCATCAATTTAACATATCGCCATGTTTATTTAATTTCCAGAAACTTAAGTCATAACATGATTTCACAGGTAACGCCGGACATCTTCCCGAAACACATTAGATATTTGTGAGTGACAATTTCTTTTCCTTTCCCCAAACACTAATACTGAAAACATCTGATGTAAGATTTAGGTTTGATGAAGTTGTTTTCCAAATACCTCTTCGGAAAATCATGATAGTAATTATAAAATGTCTTTTGACAATTAAGTTAAAATGAAGGCTATCTCATTCATCTTTCCTCTTTCAGTCACATTTACACTTATTCTGGAGCAATGAATAGTTTAGCTCTTTAGACTTCAGGCTGTTTATGGAATAATGCTACTACA
The DNA here is from genome assembly GCA_010015985.2 of Actinopyga echinites. Taxonomy (NCBI): domain Eukaryota; kingdom Metazoa; phylum Echinodermata; class Holothuroidea; order Aspidochirotida; family Holothuriidae; genus Actinopyga; species Actinopyga echinites. The sequence continues at coordinate 1,500 of JAAAJZ020262968.1, forward strand.
TACTTCTTCAATGAGGATTTTTTTTATCATTCCCTTTGACACCAAAATCATGAAACCGTCTTACCACAATTTTAGAGAAATAGTATGGAATGTCGGACTTTTAATAATTGTTGGATCTAAGACCACTTTCCCTCAAGGTACTTATTTTAAAATGCATGATTTCCCTCCAGAGATATGGTAAAAACTATTTCCTATTTTTTTGTAAAACGGTTCATAGTTGTTTATTCATCGTATTACAAGTGTACCAAAAATAAGATTACCACACCACTCAACAGCATCGTAATAATTGTAAATAAAGCAAAACTTTTAAAGTGTTCATACATTCGGAATTAGATGTTTGGTACAGTTTTCATTGCTAATACTCAGGAAAACTTAAGCTGACTATTACTTTAACCTTCCTTTAGCATCCCATGCCCATATCCTATTCCTGCAACTAATTTTAGTTTAACTAATGTTAGTTTAGAGTTCTTTTACTGTAATATCCTTATCCTAATCACTATCCATTATGTTATTTTCATACACTTAGAATTTCACCAACATTTTCCCACAGATAGCGCCTAAAATCTTCGATCCAAGTTTTTCTGGGTTTTACTGATACTTTGCCTTCTTAAGGTGTACCATACCACAGTTGTAAAATATATTTTTAGTCAAAATGCAAGCACGTTGCTAAAATAATCCCTAAATCGTTGTCAATCATGTAAATTTCAGACACTTGGAAAACAACATCATCTCTGATATAATGCCGAACAGCTTCCCGCCAAGTCTGTCAGAACTGTGAGTAGTAGTTTACTTTTTATCAATTTTGCAGATTTCAAATACAAATTCGTTTCTAGAACAGTCTCTTTGACCCTCTCCGTCGTTGTTTTTCAGGCACTTAGAAAACAATGCAATCAAACGGATAATACCCTACAACTTCTCATCAGGTCTCCACTTTCTGTAAGTAACAACAATTTGTTTGATGTACCAATCTCGCTTTTACCTTATGATATTCTCTTCAAACAAGAGTGACATCATGGTGACTGCCAGTGTTTCGTTACTTTCATTTTATACAAAGCGTGAGACAACATTTAGGTTTTAGGAACGCTCTAGCTTCACGTGAAAATAATGAGCAAATGTATTGTCTCAAAGACTGAAAGCGTGTAAAGTTGATCAATTACGGAAAATAACGAAACATATTTCTGGAAGTTTTGCTATCTCCCAAAATATTTACCTTATTAGAACGAAAGTAAAATTCCTGAATTTTCATTCTGGAAAAATGTTTGAATAGAACTAATTTAATCAGTTTTATAATGCCTGAAGGGTAAACTGATATAGACTGAAGAGGAGGGATGAAATTTTAAACACTACAGGAATAACAGTTAAATGACAAGACAAAATATAAACGTAGGACGTTTCGTTCTATGGCAAGATGATGCAACACCCTCGAAAAGCTTCTTCGGATTATTGCACCCTACAAGGAAGACGAAAAGCTTTCGAACAATACTTCCCACCGGGGAGAAAAAATGAAGACACGAGGGAACGGGAGCTCTGGCGAAATGGTTTATTCCAAACTTTTAAATGAATCTAAAGGCTTTAGATCAGTGCATTTTTCTCTTTCTAAACACCAATGGATATTTTTCCACATTGCAGCATGTTACAAATAGTTTGCGAAAAATCAATTTTTTGCAAGCCTTTTTTCAACAGCTCCTTCCCTTCCCACAATACGACGTGAACGAAGTGAAACGTTATAAAGGGCAAGTCGCGCTAGACTAAGTGCACGGTAGAAAACAGATAAAAGAGATGAATAGATGATTGTTGTTGATTGCTTTCCACGCAAATCAATAGAATGTAGCTTGGTTAAGTCAGTCAGCTCGAAGCCAGGACCCCTTGACAGCGACTTTCCCAAGCGCATGACTTCACACAGTATGAAAGGTTTGAATACATAAATTGTAAAAGTGTAAGCCTAATCGAGAGCATTTCGGACCCAGGGGTTTGGAATAGAGCCTAACAACTAGCCCTGAATACGACGCCCAAATACTCTTAATAAAATAGCACTACCCGCATCCTCAGTACAAACTTTGTAATTGTTTCAGTATACTCCGATACGGGAAGCAACATTTCAAAGATTTCCCCCCTAAAATTTGCAGTGTTCACCTTCAAATTTAAGATGGCGTCACAAATTACCACCATTTTGACCTGTTTCTGTGTAATGGAACTATGTTACCTTTGGAAAGTCATATACGGGCAAATACGGCATCATATGAAAGCTAATAAAATGCTCTGTCCAATAGTGCCTTCCAATAATGCCTATCAATAGCTGAAGTTCATGGCAGAAGAAAGCAAAAAGGTCATTTTCGACCAAAAATTGGCCAAAAATATCAATGTCTCACGAAAGCACCCACCAACTCATTTGGGTTTTCGAAGTTAATTGACCACATGCAAGATACCAAACACCTAGAAATTACAGATAGCATGTATGGTTTTATAGTTTACGGCTTTTTAAATTTAACAACCGGAAAATATCAGAGTAGATAAAAATATACTCTTAGATTGACCTACTGTACAAATTAGTCCAAATGAACAAATCATTATTTATGCTGCTATGGTGGATCTTACTGAGTAGTTATTTGGAGATTTAAAGTATAGTGAACAGGTATACCCCTGAACTACTTTTCAGCTCATCCTGAAATCCAAGGTGGGATCTAGTCAAAATGGTACCATTTTATCTAGTTACACAGACGCATTATCACCAATCACAGAAGCAACGTGAAACGTGAAAAACACGAACTGCCCTGCCTATTAAAAATCCAGTCAGCACAGGGACTAACATATCATGGAAAATGACCACCTGGACCTTTGTAGGTGTCCGTAAGGCATGGATAGGGTATGCATAATGTGGAGATTGTGTTAAAGCACCCACGTGAAGTTTCATGTGTGTTTTGAAATGGTATCCAACTGTATGATTCATTCAATTAAGAAAAAGCGCCACAGGGCATTGCAGGTCCTAAGAAGATTCTGTAAGTCCGAGATACGTTTTTACAGAGCAAAGTAAGGCACCATAGGGCGTATATGACAAAGCCCAGACATTACCAGAGATGTTTATAATACCCTGTAAGACGTGGACAGGGGACGAAGTAGGACTGTACTAGCTTGGAGAGTCTCTTTAACAATAGGAAAGACTCCCAAATGTAAGTTTTAGGCCAGTGAAGATTCAAAATTCCACACGAAAGTGCTGATGGAGGGTACCTATATACATTCTACAACTGCATGAATACCTAGGGAGGCAATGAGAAAGGCACGTGGGTCTCACAAAATTGTACAAACTTCGGTGGGGGTTTGGGGGTGCACAAGGAGGTAACCTGGATGCTGTTATAGCTACATAAAAAGTGAATTTCAAACAATAAGAAAGCCCCTGTGGTGTTCAGGGTATGGATGTTGCCCTGGTAGGGCTTTCATGCCCGAGAATAGACTGGTTAGATATGTAAGAAGTTACCTGAAAGTAGATTTTATGATTAATCCAGGAAAGATATGCGGAGCACATGAGGCATCACACCCAGGACCGAATGGACAAGATGTATGCACAAGAATCCCACAAAACTTGAGAGGCTTTACAAGTTTTGTCTATTGTGAGCTAAATCACAACTTAACAAGTAGTTTAACATGGGGATGGATTGAACATTTACACGTGGTAGGATAACGATCGATCAAAAGTAATCATGAGAATTAAACGGTCAGTCGCAAGCAGCGCATTATTCAAATTAATGTACCACAGACACCTTGACAAAGTTCAAAGAACACCACAGGGACCTTTGTGAGTCGTCGCAGCACGTGGGAAGGACATAGATTCAACTCAGACTACGTTGTGCGGGCTCCGATGAGGCTGCTGAATGGTGTCGACAGGTATAGAAAGGTGTATTTTGGTGTACGGATAGTAAATGTTGTACATCAGACGTACCACACAAGGTTAAAATATAGTCCTAAGAGTTAGTAGGGTAATGACCAGGGCTGTATTTGAGTCCAGCTAATCTGAATCCGAACTAATCTCCGATTCCAGTGGCTCCCGTCAGAGCCAATTTCTTTTCCAGTGTAGCCAAATTCATGACCAGTTTCCAGTGAGGCCATTTGACAATGTATCATATCCTACAAATTGTTTCAGTACTGTTAATCAATTGCAGTGCATTAAAAAACGTCGAAATTGAGAGTCATTCAATGGTCTTACGTACCCATTGATTTCTTTGAATGGGTTTGACCATCTGTGAGTTCAATCGTCCGCTAATAATTATGTGGCCTTCCATAACGTTTATCTAACTTTCATTTTTGTGGACTTGGCTGGCATCGACTCAGAATCCGAGTCCAGTTGCAGCCCATTCAGGGCCAATTCCGGTTCCGGGGTTTCCCATTCCGAATTCCGAGTCTAATGAAAAGAAAGGGTCAAGAACTGAGTCCGAGCCTGGATTCTGGGCGTTACAGCTCTGACAATGGCATGGATTCGGGTACTGCTTGACATGTCGGAAAGGCTAAGACAACATGAAACAGAATCTCACAATACGTATTCATTTTGTTTAGCAACTAGAAAATTTCTCATGTGCTCCGTTTGTCCCGCAACATCTAAATCCCTGCACCACCTCTGCATATTCAAAGCAATAACTCGGAGATAACGATGAGGAAAAAACTCGTCCAATCAGCTCACGATAGTTGGTAGAAGTCATACAAGTAGTCCGCGAACACAGGCGGCGCCGAAATTTGCATAATAAGGGGTTTGCATTTTTGGAGTGGATGCTCCTGCCAATTTTGAACTCCCTTCCTCCTTTATCCTTTATCTTTTTTCCTTAACTGTTCCCTTCTCGCTTATGTGTTTTGTGTTTGTGTTTTCTTTTTCCAAGGTTGCTAGCTGCGATAAACACATTAATGTTTTTCTTCCGTTCTGTTATACCATTACATCTTGTTTTTTTCTTCTTCCAATATGCATGTATGTGAACGTAGGTATGTATAAACAAAATAAACTGAACTAAACGTTCACAATTATCCGATATATGGTCAGATGGTATGTGGTTAATACCACCACACGAAGGAACATTAAAGTAACGTTGAAAAGGATTATACTTATACAGGGCCAACCCCAACACGGGAACAGAACGGAACTTCAAGATTACCAATTTAGTTCGATGATTCGGTTAACTTGTTGTGTGTAATGTTTCTAACATCTCGTAAATGACGTTTCAATGCAAAATAACAAAGAGTGTAGGAACTGTAAATGAGGGCGAATTTCAGAGTGGAACTTAAACAAACCTTCACGGTGGATAAGAACTTTTTTCTACAAGTAAGTGTTCACTCCCTGTTCCATGCAGTCCTGGCCAGTTGTCTTCGGGCACGTGAAAGTAAAATCTCATAAGTGCTGTAGGCGGGAGATTTTCTTTGTGACCTCACTTACAAAATATCTTTGTAGCACCATGAAGCTATCATTCATTTGACTATCTGCACATACGCATAAAACACGGGGTAAGTTATGAGGTTTTCCCAACAATGCGGACAAAATTACCACCGCTCACTATGTTGCAACTTAAGTATGTTAGCGTGCATCGTCCAAGCTTTAGGGGTTTCGAGATTATTCGGTTCCCATAAACCCACCTTAATTCAGTCTAGTTATTCACGTTTAAACTTTATCCCCTTCTTAATTCAACATTCTGTCCATTCATTACAAAACACTTCCATCTTTAAATGAACGTTCTTTGGTTACATGATCCATAATTAACACACCACCATGTCTATTTCTTTCAGGTTCCTAAGTAACAACATGATCTCTGAGATATCGGACAACAGCTTCCCTAGAGATCTTTATCGCTTGTAAGTATTACTTTGTCGGAAAAAGTAATCTCACATCAATATATATCTTACTATAAGGGCAATAATTATTTAAGCAGATGATACAAAACGTTTTCAAATAAGTTTTAAATGCAAAACAATTTGACTGTTAAGGCCTTGATCTTTAACCATCCCCTTCTATCTAAGTGGTACTTATTGATTCACACTGATGTTATTGCCAAGAAAGAAAAACATTTTATGCTTACTATTTTGTGCAAATACTGACTCAAATGTGATGATAAGTTTTCGTCACAGTGTTGTCCATTTTTATAACTAAGTTTGCGTCTGTCTTTCTTAAATAAAGAGAAGAGTGGTGTGATTTTTTACATCAGTTTATTAAACGTAAAAGCATAGAATGAATAAACGTCAAGTAGGTAGTAGTAAACACTTGAGACATAGTGTTTCTATGACCCTCTCGCCTCTCATGTTTCAATGTTTTGTCTGTCTATCCATTCTAACTGAAAATATTTTCCCAACTTATTGTTGAAGTCACACTATACCTACAACATCAAGACTACCCCAGACGAGTGAAATTAGCTGAGTCAAAATTTCTCGAGAATTTTTTTTTTCACAGCGATTTCTCAAGTGTACTGCGGAGTTTTTTGTTAGATATTTTCTTACCAGGCACAAACATACTCAGACATCTCAGGTGTGTCGTAAAATTGCACGCTACCGAAAGGTATTAATAATTTGAATATTTATTCCTTCATTATCCTGCTTTGCATCCAAGTCTCAAGAAAAAAACTGTTTCCACCTCGAAACGAAAGTATGTTCCGTTTAATGATCCCTTATTCACTTTCCATTTAGGTTTTTAGATAACAACATGATCGTGAGCATAACGACGGACACCTTCCCATCTGGTCTTCGTTATCTGTGAGTAATAACTTCTTAGAAATGTAGATAGAAGGTATCTCTTCTGCTGAGCAAGAATAACTCAGACTGTGGGCAATACTTTCATATCCTTTTTCGCTAAAATGTATGGTGATTAATACGTCGTTAGTACGTTTTCGATCCCCCCCTTTTTTTGGGGGGGCTACTTGTTTTGAACACAGAAAACCAATGAAGTGGATGAAACAAAGCTCTTGTGATGTTTGTAGCTAATTGTGTTTTCTTCTAAAAATCCACTCATAATGAAGTAGATAACTTCTAAAATTTATTTTTTTTTAAAGAAAGGTTTTACAGTAGGGCAGCCTGTTACGATTCTACATCTATCATATCTTTAATTCATATTAGAAATATGATATCTTTAAGAGAGGCTATTGTTTTGAACAGGACTAATGATAAATTGAAGCGAGAACTTAAATCTATGATTGCCAAGGGTTAATCTACTGAAAGAGCCAATGACGGAAGGCGGCGTAATTGTTTTGCTTTGAGATGCACATTCCAGAACAGCCCCTCATGGCTCGAATCATATACTTACTGAGATCATTTGCTGTGTACACTTTATACGATACTTCCAATACGCCATTCCTAAACAAAAATTTTGAAAACATTCCGTTGTCAGCTTTTCTTACATTTTGTAGACCACAACCAAAAACGTAACAAATCCAACACTTTCAATTGTTGGTAAAGTTTTGTAATCAAAACAAATTCTTGGAACATTTAATATAGCTTATAAGAGAATCCGAAGAATAAACGCAGCCATTCCTTACTTTCGTAAATGATACTAGATATTTAACCATCAGGTTACTTATGCTCTTCGTCCTTTCTTGTCTGGTGCTTATGATGGTTATCATTTACAACGTGAGAACATCATTTTTTATTATTCTTATTCTTGTAGCGCGGCATATGAATATAACAGTTAGTATCTATTGTCCAATAATCGAAGTCATCCCCCCTTAGCCACTTTTATCCACTGTGCCTTATCTGTTAGGGTCCTCAGGCATCATAATCTGTTTGTTGGCCATTGAATAAGTGGTGGGTGTAGCCGTGGAATTCAAAATGTCGTCCAAAGTGGAATCCAAAGTGGTCGCCATTTTGGATTTTCACCAAACAAGTTGCCATATGAAAGCTGGAATCATTTCCTTAAAAACTGATGTGTATTTATTGCGGTGGATTTATGCACGAAAAGTGTAAAAACATGATTTGTTGGCTATTTTTTGCAAAAATTTTAAATTAAAACACAAAATCACCCCAGTATCTCAAGAAAGTTTATTGATTCATTTAATATTTTCCACAAGTTTGCATATACACAATATGCATAAGACCTACAAATTGCAGATAGTTAGCATACTAGGTTTGTTTGAGAGTTATGGCTTTCGAACTTTTGTGACCCCCGATTTCGGAAAGTACCAGAAATTCATTCTTGTATTGATTTACTGTACAAATTACTCAAAACTCCACATTTTGGACGCCATTTTGGGTTTCACGGCCACATACACCAATAATTTGACAATAAACAAGCAGATAATGATAGCTGAGGAACCTGACTAAAAGAAAAAAAAAAACACAGTGTATTAGAGTTTCTAAGGCACAGGGGCAGGGGGAAACTGCGGCTACAAAACTGCGTGATTTTTTGGTTTTGAAGTGATTTGTACAGCATTACAACTCGATTGTACACAAGGTGGCTCACATAGCGCTAAGCACCGCCTAAGAATTGCAAGCAAATCTGATTCGCTCGTTCGAATAACTTCATGAATAGTCATATACAAAATAGGTTACCTTCGCGCCAACGGTTATTTCACCCACAATGTGTCTAAACCTGCTTCTTTCAATCGACATTTTCCTTGTGAAGCAGGACGGGAAACATTACGGTAGGTATATAGTCTAAAGAATTGAATCCAAGTATTACAACTGAAATATTCGCAAAATTTAGGTGAAAACGGGCCAGAATATACCGGCATCTTCAGCGTTTGCTTTAGGAAGCACGCCTGTAAACAATGCGATGCAGTCACTGTAGCGAATAATAACAACATCACACCATGTATATTGTCTACGGAGCTGCGTGTACAGGTATAATATCGGGCGATACCATTATGCCAGGGGCTAAGAGAAAACGGAAATTGTAACATTAACATCACCAAATCTGCAGAAACCGCCCTTTTTAATTAAATTCAAATTAAGTGGCGTTTAATTTATTTCAGTTGAATGTTATGATTCTGAATTTGGGTTTGAAATCAAAGAAGCAGGAGGAAATATCGCGAACTGGAACATTCCAAGTTGAATTCAATTATTAATACCAGTAAGTGTATCTATTGAGTATTCAAAGTTTCTCTCTTTCTCAGAAAAATAGGTTGGTCCCTATGTAAAATATCAATGAAAATTGACAATGTTGCCAGGGAATTGTTGTACATATTCATCTACATCTTCATCCAAATTCCTTTGGGGATATCAACAAGATAGCGACTAAACGGAAGGTTGAAAAACACAGCCCACTGAAATAGTGTGGTGACATTCTTCCAAGTTTGTAACCACTTGGTCCCTATGTAAAAGTTTTTGTATTCGTCGCCAAAATAGTACGTAATTGTAGAGGAGACTTTTAATGATGACAACGTGAAAGTTCCAAAGAAAATTGAAGCTTGCAATGTCGAGCTACGCCGGTCACAAAAACGGTCACAAAAAGGCCCATTGACTACAGCGTGTGCTGTCCTGACACCCTAAAGTTGTACAACGTAGTACACGCGGGCTAGTATACTAAGATGGGCCGTTCGGGTTGTAATGAGCTTGTGGACCAGCAAACTCGTAGTAAGAAAGGTCTGTCTGACAGAAGCTTGATAGGTGTATTGGACATAGTCTGAGGTTGTGCCCTATTGCTTCTGTAACCAATTTCATGCGTATTAATGAGTGGGCGGGGCTAAACATAAAATTCTAAAGATAGCAATATCTCCCAATCTGTATGCCTGGTTCACTTCATATTTGGCAAGGATGTGTTCATGAATAGGAAAAATATTTTAGCGGTAGCAGTTTGTCATCTTTTGTAATATTCATGGTTGTGTGGAGCCATTCATGAAAATGGCCACAAACGTATTTGGACAAGCAAACTCATAGTGGGAAAGGTCCACTGGGCACCACACTTGGCAAGAATGATTGGCCATTGTGTGAAGTTGTGCTTTATTGCTTTCTCTCTAAATCCAAAAGAGTGAAATTAGGGGCGGATCTAAAATTAAGACTTAATATTCACTCTAAAAGAGTGAAAATGGCTCTTTTTCGATTGACAATTTTCACTTGAAACTTAGATCCGTCCCTAATTTCCATCTAAGAAGAGAGATTTTTCACTCTAAAGGTTTAAGAGAGTTTGTCTCCAAGATCACGCATATTAAATGAGTTGGCGGGGCGTAAATTCTAAGAACTGGCAATATCTCCCAAATTTCCCAATCTGTATGTCTTATAAAGTTCACTTTATGTTTGGCATGAATATGCTGGCAACAAACATTTTGTGGTACTAGATTGTCATCTTCGTTAATATTCATGAGTGGGAGGAGCTTAATTTAAAATTCTAAAATAGGCAATATTTCCCGATTTGTACGTCTGATACTTGGCATGGGCATGTCAAGTAGTAGTAGCAATATTTTTATTCCAGCAGTAAATCATCTTCGTTACTATTCATGAGTGGGCGGTGAATTGTACGTATCAAAATGGCAGGAAAGGGGTTGGCAAGGGAACTGATAGTTAGGTAACAATATGTTAGGTATCTATTTATATGGTAGGTATGTTGGCCTTTGAGTGAATTTGTGACTTAGGGCTTTTGTAGCTATAAACATGAATATTAATATCTGATGAGGCTTAATGTTAAAATATCTATATTATACAATTTGCTTCATAATGCGTATGTATATAGGTATGTCAAGTATGAGTGTGTCAGTTCATTATTGTGTTATGTCTGAGTGGGCTTGATCATTTAAATGAAGCCTGAATAGAAGACTGACACAATGAATTTCATACTAATTTGAAGTCACTTTCAAGGTAGGCAAACTTTTTCTTATACACATGTCGAGCATTTTATAGACAGCTGCAAATGAGTATTGCATTAACTTTTATCATCACAACTCAGATCAGAACACCTGTAAACTGACTTTAACCAAAAAGCCAGAAGACTTAGTGATTCGTTCCCGTTTGGAGACATTGTAACAAACACTTAGTATCTATGCATCACTCACATGACAGGCATGAGATCCCTCAGAGTTATCCTACTTGAGATATCATTTTTAATAAGGCTTTAACCTTTTAAAATCTTGTGACCCCAAATTACCATTGACCTCCACTTAAAACAATAGGAATCAACTACCCTATATGCACCATCTTAATGCAAAATATGAACAATAAATGAAAAATTCAAATACCAAGTATGAGTGTTTTCCTTCTTGAGATAAAGTGTTTACAAGGTTTTGACCTTTTGACCTCTGGTGACCCCATATGACCTTTGATCTCCACCAAAAACAATATGGATCATCTACTCAATATGGGTAATCCACACATGAGGGCAAGATGCCCTTAGCTCAATTTAAAAAAAAAAAGAGTTGAATCACCC
>JAAAJZ020264078.1:0-12804 GCA_010015985.2 Actinopyga echinites
GTAATTCTGATGTTAATCAACCGGACAAAGTACCAAAAGGTAATCCTTGCATACCTTTGTTTGTTCCTTACCCATGTTAGGTGGCTTTATTATTGGTACTTCCTTTGGGACATGGAAGTTTCAATGGAATCATTGTTCCAAAGCCAAATTGTTGGTACCAGTTTGAAAAGGGGAGCATGCTCTTACCTTGAAAAAAACTGGTTCTGTCAAGGAATTTTTTTTTTTTTTCAATCATGTTTTCTAGTCATAGTGGATACAATCAAGTTCATAATAATTTTATCAAGCAGATTGGGTTGTTAAAATAATATGCATGTTATCTCTGCTATAGAGTCAGCCATCAAACAGTGATGTGTATTTAATCAGATGCTTGTACAGTATATAGCAGGCTCTGAGGCAGAAATTGTAGTTGCAGGTGTCACGGTCCAAATTTGAGAAGTGGGTGTGCTAACATTTTGATATAATATGTATCATCTCATACTTAAGGGTGTTATCGCACAGCCTCATTTTGAAAGCTGCGTACAAAAATATTGCCTGCCATCTTGGGAAACCGGCCGCACAAAGGACGGTTGGACGGTTGGCTGCCTAAATCACCGGTAACCTGTCTGTGTGTGCTATCATTTGCCTTGTCTTTAAATTTTGGCATGCAAATACAAAGATGCTTTTCCAAAACAAAATGGTAGAACATAACCGAACTCTGTAAACAAAGCAGTGAACCTACGGCCAAGTGTGCTGACATAACACAGATTTCTATGTAGAGACCTATCACCTTAAAAACAGTTTCTTTGACAAATGGACAGGATCCGACAAAATATAGTGCCTATCATGTTGGAAAGTATATGCCTGTCTTTCACAAAGAGGAAGGTACCATCCCCTGTAAGTTATCCAGAAAACTTTGCTTGCTTCACAGGATAGAGATGCTTCAGCAAAACTATTACAAAGATGGTTTGTTCCTTCTTTTCCAACCCTCAAAAAGTAATTTCTTTGGTTCAACTCGTTCCCCCTCCCCACCCCCTATCTTTGAAAAGTGTCGTAACAGGCCTGTGCTGCCTCTACCAAGTCAGGAAAGTTACATACTTATGCCTTACAGATGTGTAATAACCACAGCATCTGCCCCAAATTGATGCATTATACTTCTGTGGTGTAGCTGAACAGTCAATGCACATTCATTGAGTTGTATGAAAATTTAGAAGAAGAAAAAGGGCCCCAAAAGGATAATGCTTACAACCAAATGGTATCAAAATTTCGGGAAATGAGGATTTTGCAAAAGTGAGAGCCTAACAGTACTTATTTTTAAGTGTAGAACATACTGTAACTTTCATCAAAGCACTGTGCATGTTACCATGTACAGCATCTTGCAGACTTTCATTTAAGACTTTCCCATTTCCTTTACTCTGAGAAGTAATAACAACAAGTTTACCAGAGGTTAATACTCGTCTGGTTGTTTGATGGTACATTTCATGACTGAAATGTGTTAAATTAATTTGCTATTTCTGTCATGATAGCTTTTTCTCTCCAGAGTTTGAGGACCTTATATAGTGCAGTCAGCTGTGAACATCTTTCCTCCTTACATTTCCTGAGGAAGAACATTTTTCAGTAAAAAAAAAAAAGAAGATGTTCATACTTTGCATTCCCTCATCCATGAAATAGTTACTCTGCATTTAAATTGACTTAAGACAAGTTTTTGAGCAAGAAATTTCAGTCGCAGGGCATTGCACTGTTAGGGTGTATTAACTGTCTGGTTATTGCCTAAATTTGTGATAGAGACTTTCATAACAGATGTATGTTTTTTTGAAGCATAAATCTTTCAAGTCATGTGTGTAGTACCGCTCGTGTGATACAAGTTTAGGGTGTTGTTGATATAGTTTTGCCAGGGCACTACTTTTCCACCACAACAAATTCATTGAATGAGACTCTCAAGGATAGATGTAAGAGGTAGGAGACTTGGGAGATCACCCCTAGAGCCCCTCCCCAGGAAGAATTCAGGGTCACTAGCACAAAAAATTTTCTGGGCAAAATTTATTATTTTTGTATATAAAGTGAAAGTTTTCATGGGCAGACACCTTTCACCCCTGTAAGGTGTCTTGCCCTGCTCTTACAGAACAAAGTGCACTCAAGCACTGCCATTGGCATACGTCTTATACAATATGTGGAACATCCTGCAGTGGTCAAGCATTTACAGATGTGTGTTAACACACTGCTGTACTTTGGAGAAGTGTGCTGTTTCATGGAAGTTTGAAAGTATTGAAGGAAGATGTGCTCTGTATTGCTAAGTAATACCTTCACGAGAAGATTAAAATTAAAATTAGAGGACCTCAAGCAGAAAAGTGAGGATTTTAAGTGAAGTAAAAAAAAAAATCACAGTTAATGGCCCTGACCAGCAACCTTTTTTGCTGCCAGATTGAATTTGATTTTTCTTCTTTCAAAGCAAAACTTTCCAAACTTTGATATTATTCAAAACCTTGTCAATTACTGAATCAACATGTACACATAGCATACAGATACACAAATGAATACAACATTTTCAAACAAATAGTAAAATTCAACATGCATTTAAACATTGAGTAACTCGTGTGTGACACCTGACGTAGTTCTTACGAATTTACTTAGGTACCACTTAATTCTCTAGGTCACTACCCTCAAGTAAACAAAGTTTAGTTATCGGACGCCTGAAATACTTATGCCCAACTCTCACTTCAACTTGTCGGACTAGACCTGCTTTGTCCGGGAACACTTGCACTACCCTTCCTAGGGACCATTTCCCTCGGGGGCTGCCTTCGTCCACCAAAAGAACCAGATCATTTACTTTGTAATTTTTACATTTTTTGTGCCATTTTTGACGTTCCTGTAACAATGGAAGGTATTCTTTGATCCAACGTTTCCAAAACTGATTAACCAGATACTGACATTGACGCCACCGACGCCTACCGTAACTATCGTCAAAAACACCCGGGGATAGATTAGGTGAGTCTCTAAGTAGGAGGAGGTGGTTCGGTGTCAATGGTTCACTATCTCTGGGATCAAGACTCAGTTGGGTCAGTGGCCTACAGTTTAAGATTGCCTCCACCTCTGTCAGAGTCGTTTCCAGCACTTCGTGGGTGACAGTTTGCCCCTTCAGCAAGACTTTCATTATGCGCCTAACCGACCTTATCATGCGCTCCCAGACGCCTCCCATGTGGCTGGCTGCTGGTGGGTTAAAGGTCCACTGAATCCCCCTCCTGTGTAGGTGACGGCCAATTTTGGTTCCGTCTAAGCCCGCCAGAGCTTCTTTTAGTTCTTTGTCTCCTGCCTTGAAATTAGTACCGTTGTCACTGAAAATCCGCTCTGGTTGTCCTCTACGGCTAATAAATCTTCTCAAAGCATTGATGAAAGAGTCTGTGTCCATTGAGTCAATTAATTCAATGTGGACGGCCCTGATCGCTAAGCATGTAAAAATGCATCCCCACTTTTTTACTGAGCTGCGTCCGCGCTTCACCAAAAAAGGTCCAAATAAGTCTATTCCAACGGACGAAAAGGGTGGCTTATCCGGAGTTACTCGAGGGGCTGGTAGGTCTGCCATGTATTGCTGTCCCGGGAGAGCATTTCTCTTCCTGCACGCGAGACACTTACCAATGGTCTTTCTCACCGTAGCCCCTCCCCGCATCACCCAGTAATGGTTTCGTAGAGATGTCCAAGTCATACCAGCTCCCATATGACCCACTAATGAGTGATGGTGCTCTATAATGAGTCTGGTTACATGGTGATCAGAAGGGAGGATAATAGGGTGCTTTTGGTCGTAGTTCAGCTGGGACTTGCCGAGTCGTCCACCGACGCGTAGGACTCCCTGAACCACTATGGGACTCAACTTTCTGAAAGCTGTTCCCTTCCAATTTACCTGGGATTTCATCGCTTTGGGGAAGGCCTCCTGTTGTACCCATTTGACGATTTCAACCCCTGCATCTTTTAACTCTTCTACCGAGAGGTCATCGGTCGTAATCGTACGTTTTTCCTTCTGTGGGGTCATCAGAAACTTCTTGTATCGAAGTAACCACGCAATACCCCGTTTTAATCGATACCACGAAGAATACCTTTCCATCAATCTTTGGACAGAGTCATCAGAGACTACCACATACGTACGTTTTGGGCACAGTTCGGCATCTACCTGAACTTCGTCGGGAACTGTAGATTTGCCAGTTTCAGCGACATCCTCCATTACCGGCCAGTTATCTTCACTCATCCAGAGGAAGTCCGGTCCCCTCAACCACCTACAATTGCTGTGTATTTCATGTGCCTTCAACCCACGTGATCCATCGTCTGCTGGATTGGATCTACCGTCAACGTACCTCCAATGGTTTACGTTACTCAATTTCTGTATTTTTGCGACTCTATTGGCGACAAACACACGAAATCTCTTACTTTCGTTTCGAATGTACTTTAACACAGATGTCGAGTCAGTCCAGTACGTCACATTCTCAACAGGTAATCTTAATTCGTCAGTTATGACCTGCCCTAATTCAGCTGCTAAAACTGCTGCCATTAGCTCCAGCCTAGGGATGGTTACCCGTTTTAGGGGAGATAACCGGGCCTTTCCTATCACAAAAGAACAGTTGATATCACCAGACGAATTTAATGTTCTTAGATGGTGGGAATTGTTCGGGGGGAAGCTGTCCGGTCACGCTCCACTATGCTATCAATATGCAAAAGCCTTCCCACAAGTAAGTAAGGGTTACACATGTAAACAGAAGCCTATGGAGGAGAATGTTCATTGTCCAGAACAGGGCCTGATAGGACTTTTTCTAGATTCTACAGATAAACTTCTAATGATCTCACAAATACACAGAGGGCCTGCAGTACAAGCATGCATACATGAATAATTTATCTGTCACCAATAGGTCTAGATAGGAAACACAAGATTAAACCAACAATCCTTGAGAAAATCAAATGTGTTTCTTTAAAACTGAAACACAGAAACAAAAGTACAGATACCCCTGTAAGACTAAATTACATTTTCAAGAGTAATAACACCACTCAGTTTCTGTATTTCTCCCACAAGTTACACTATCTTGAAAACAAACCTGTCCTACTTTCACAATACTCATGAAATCCTCTCTTTTCATGTGTAGCTACAGTACTGCTGGCAACTCCCCGAGTACTGCAATCAGACAGTACTCTCCCTCACCTGACTGTAAGCAGGATGTAAGGAGGAGTGTTATGGACTGCTTTCATATTCAGAGTTCCTCCAACAAGTAAACAGACTTGTAAGTAAATTTCATGACGTTTCCATGACCAAATCACAAATAATTCATGACTGTGCAGTGTGTACTTGTTCTAAGGCATAAAATTTTATGATAAAATTCTCTTTTAATATATGTCTGATTGAGTTCTATTCTATTTTATTTAAAGGAAGGGACAGAACCTTTTCAAAATTCCATGAATTTGACTTCTGCCATTTTTTTACAAAATTCCATGACTACTTTTACAAAATTCCATGGGCTCAAAAAAAACAAAGAACCAAAGGGAAGAGAACAGTAATATTAGGATTTATACTCTCTTGATTGCCTGCAATATAGTAAATTTCCTAGCAGAGCAGTCCTTAATGTATAAAGCGCCCCTTCCTCACCCTCATTCTTTCATTTTTTGTGAGTCTTCAAATAGTTAACAAGAGCTCTTTATGTGGGTGGCTTCTGAGTGAACATTCTATTACTGGAAGTAAACATTACAACCTGACATCAAAAGGAATATGAATATCCCCTGCAGAAAAACTGTTTCTGAAACAGTGAGTAAGTGAGGGTTACATATGTATTATGTAAATAGGAGGTAAGGAGGGGCAATGTAGATCTAAATATCAGAGAGATTCGTTTTATCAGGAATGTATGGCTACAGTAGAATAGAACTCAATTAGATAAATATTCCCCAAAACTCCCTGGTTTGGGAATCTATGAGCCCCGATACTTACCTCCTATTATGTAATCCCACCTACTCGCAACTAAACCCTGGTAAACTACTGTAATAGCACAGTAGAGGACGGCGCCCTCCCTCCAGAGGATGCCCTCCCTAGTCCTTTTTTCCACTTACCACCAGACAGTGTTTATCACGACTTGAAGAGAGGGGCGATGTAGATTAAAAGGGAATTCAAAAAAAGAAGGTAGAAAGAGAATTATGTGGTCAGTTTCCAAATCAAAAGTAATCCTTACACTAAATGAAAAGAGGGTAAAAGGCAGTGAACACACCCTATTCCTGCGTTAAAATAGTCCAAAAGGGAAAGAAGGATCCAAAAATTTGAGAAAAAAAAAGAGCCAAAGAATCTACGTAATTTTGTTATTCTGCTGGGAATGAAGCGAGGGCGACTGGAATGGAAGTTAGCAGCATGTACAGAAAGGTTGTCAGCCAGATGGGATCCAAAGCATTGCTACTTGCCAGGTGTTAATCCATACTTGATGGCGCTGTTCTTATATCACTACAGTAATACAATTGCTGACTATCATATAGTAAATTTCTGGTTGATTCAACAGAGATGGCTTTTTATCTTGTCACAAGACTGAAACTACTGTACATACTGCAGTAACAATTTCACATTTCCTGCAAACCAAGCCACTCTTCCAGGTCATTTTCCTTGAATTTCCAGGGACTATAGAGCAAACTTCCAGGCCCTGAAAAATGGTTAACATGATTTATTAGGCTTCTCTAATTCACTTTCAGAATAAACTCTGTACTCTGGAAAGGTTGGGAAATCACTAGGGGAAAAGGTGCAGCTATAGGAAAATCAACACTAGGACAGGGTGGGGGGAGGGAGGGAGAGAAGGAATAAAGAGAATGGATAGGGAGAGGCAACAACAATATCTGGACCATTCACATACCCAAAAGTGAGCACATAACTTTGATCGGCAGAGCACCTTGAAACTTAACTTCCTAAGAAGAAACAGTTTTTTTTTTTTTTCTTGAGGACAGCTAATACCAATTCACCGCTGTTACAATCACTAATTCCTGAATATTTTCAGGACAGAAGATCACTGTAAAGTAGTAGAGAGTTCCTGAGGGAAGAAAATCCCCACCAGCCAAGTAAATGATCGACCTCATAATTACAAGGTGTAAACACTTCAAACTCATATCTCTATACCCATTTCATGTAGCCTACACCCTACTATGCAGCATCAAGGCCATCTAGACAAGAACTGAGCAAGAGATAATTGTCCAGTTTCTGTGCATAAAGGCTGAACATCACCAATTCCCATGAAATTATATGACTACAAGGCCATATTACTGGGAGAATAGAGAAAAGAAAAAATCATACTGATAAAAATGAAATTTATCTCACTTTGGCTGGCTTCAATTGTGTATTAGGTGCAACTGTGCAATCATAGTCTGAATTTGCAATGTACCATCCAAGAACAATCTTCATATGAGAGAAGGGAACAACAATTGCCAACATAGGAAACAATGCTACAGAACCAGTTACACCCACAGAGGTGCAGCTTTTTGAGAAGGAGGCTCAATTATAGTGTTAGGCTACCAAAGCAACCTAATCAGATAATCAAGTTCTAAAGGAAAGGGCAAAGGATATCTTTTGTTAGATCACTATACATTTCAAACTACAAAAGGAACAAATTACAAATGAATGCCTGAAAAGAAAGGTTGTCTACAGGCCTACAAATTCATGTACAAAGGTACGTACCAATGTAACAATAAAGCTCTAGCAATCATATCTATAACAATCAGTGGGGGGGGGGGGGGCTTATTTCTGGTAAAGCCTATGAAAGCAGATTTTGTAAGTTGAAGGGAAAGGAAGATACACACCCCGGTATGAACTGTACTACGTCCAGCAGGAATTGTGTACACTGAAAAACCTATATAAGATGACTACTTCACTGACATTCAGCTTTCAATGAATAAATAACATACAGCACATTTATGAAGCAGATAAGATAAAGGTACATACTGATAACCCTAAAAGCAAAACATGTTTTAACCCAGCAACAAAGAACCATTCGCTGAATGTGATTCCAAAGTCTCTTCATTGTCTTCAAGATGCCGCCCTAAATTGATGGGGTGGTATACTGTGTGTGTGAGTTTGTACACAAAGGCACTTTGCTATGGTTACAGCGCAGATCTATGTACAGTAATGACATCACAAACATCATTTTGCTGTGTCAATAAAGTTCATCAGAAGGAGCGGCACCAGCTTGGAATCCTTTGGAATTTCAATTCTAGGATAATGAATTTGTTCCCATACTGAACAAACATTCATTCCAATACTCCACAGTAGTATATTAGTAACTGACATAAGGAGAGAAGAACTTCATGTTTATTTTTGGGGAGGAGGAGGAGGGAGGTGAGGAAATTAATACAAAACACACTGCAAGTTTACACAGGTTCAATGTATTCACTTCTGGGGAGGGGGGATACAAAACTAACTCAAGTTTCAAAAGCTCCAATGTATTGTCTCTTCATGAGAGCTAGGGGAGAGGACCTCTAAAAGACTGGGAATGTCTAATTCCCCACCCCACTCCCTATAGCCTCACCTCTGATGTACCTTGATGCATCATTCCCTTCCTATGCCAGAAAATTCAGTGAAGAGAACAGGCAAGTTTCCTTTTTTTAGGGGGGGGGGCTCTTTTAGGGAGAAGGGGGGTTGGAATGTGAGCATGCTTGCTAGGGCTCCCAGCAGCCAACTTCCAAATCCCTCAGGCGAACAGATTTTGAGCTTACAGAAACTGAAGAAGATATATTCTCAACTGAAGTTATTTCCTCGATATATAACCAGGAGACAAGAAGATGGGGGGGTTAAGGTTAAAGGAAGTAAACATCCCCCCAAGCTATTCTGAGACAATTGGCAATTGCTCAGTCTCACAAACTGCCTGTCACTTCCTTAACAAGTGTCCTTCACAATGTTTCTGGATAATATAAACATTGCATAATAAAGGTAATCCTAGAACTTCCACTACGTGAATGTGAAAATTCATAAACAAAAACACTGTCACATGATTTTCAGTAAGAGAGCCGTTCATGAATTAGGGTACCAGGGTACAGTCATACTGTGTTTTAGAATTACCCATAGCGCGTGCCCACTATAGCCTCCATGTAATTTTTAGCTTGATTACATCCTGTAATGAGATAATTGCCTGCGGCTGCGGCATGTATCTCTGTGGCTGCCTCGCTCTTCAGCTGCTGTTATCTTTTTTGTGACGATAAGATTGCGTGCAGTTTAATTCCCTCATTTGACCTTTGACCCCATGCTCCTTGTGTTAATTCCGTAATACAGTTTTCAAATTGGGGTGACTGCACTTGCCCTTTAAAGGAAAGAGAAAATAGGAGCATGACTATTCTACAGTGACTAAGGAGCCAGTAGCTTCACTCATTAGTCGGATCAGACCGAGTGTCTCTTCAACGTACTGTCCAAGAAAATCGTAGCTCTGCATGCTTCAGTCTACACTGTCTGATTATGGCTCTGACAGTGTTTCTTTCTCTAAGAGAAACTGAAGTTGTGAAGAGGATGATAAATTACCTGTCAACATGTGGTACATTCCAACCAGGAAAGATGACCCAAAAAGGGTTTAGGTTGGGCATGAACCTCCTTGAAACGAAATTTAAACTTAACATTCCACTATTAAACTTTAAAAGGCAGACCTTGAAGATATTATCTCCCTACTTCTACAGCTGGTGGAAAAGGGACGGGGTTCATGCCCCTTGCCCTCCTGTTCCATTCCAATCACATGGAGCAGCAAAAGCTATCTCTTCACAATTCAAAGATCCTAGACATCAACAGTAGAACATGGTACATCCCATGAGATTCCCAAACTCTGTCACCACTTGAAAAGTTCGTTGGTCTCCACAAGGGGAATGAAATTTGTAGAGGTGACTGAGGGGTAACCAAGTGGGGTAAATGGCATACAAAAACTGAAAGGGGGTTAACAATGGAATGAGGGAAATTTAAAAATCATTTAAAAGCCACAAGCTAAATGAGGTGCACTGTACTGTGTAGGCTACCACAGGAGAGAAACTAAACCAGGTCCTAAGGGTAGGCAGGTATGGGGCAGAATATTAGTAAGAGAAAGCCAACTGTGGTATGGATTCATTTTGATTGGTACGTACACTGTACAGTAGGTACAGTTCAACTTTACACTCTCCGACTTCGCCACACAAATCAACCACAAATACAGTTCTGTTATGGGAAGTTACAAGATTCCCATAGCAAGCAAGAATGTCAACAAGGCAAAACAGACTTAAAAGACATCTTCCAGGAATTCTTTGTGAAAGAGTCCATGGAATTCGCAAGTCGAAGAATTTATGTGGTACATGGCATTGGTTACTTGAGATCAGTGAGTTAAAAAGTTCAAGAAGGGCATGGGAAACTAACCTTACCCAAAACTCACACAAGGAATGCCAAAAGAAGAGACCTTAAGCAACAAGTCCTACGAGTGAATAGATAGGGAGGAAAGAATGAATAGCCTACATCTTAACTGAATTTTACCCACTTTATTGTCTGAGATGCTTGGTTTGAAGCAAGAAATTTGGAGTAAATTAAAGATGACATGGGGCTTTAAGCTTAAATGGCAGATTTTGCCTGAAACTTGGTAACCTGCTACAGCCTTTCTCTTTTTTTGTAGCCACCAGCTGACCCAAAGAGACTGCACCCATTTTACGGGGTAGCAAATCAGGGGCATGTGCTCCAAACCATTCCATAAGCTAGCACGGTGCAAGAAATTTACCAAAAGTCACCTGGTTTGGGAGCCTATGAGCTCCGATAATTTCCTCAATACATTCTGCAAGGCTCGCTAAATTTTACCCACTTTATTGTCTGAGATGCTCAGTTTGAAGCAAGAAATTTGGAACAAATTAGAAACGACATGAGGTTTTAAGCTTAAAGGGAGTGTAAGCAGTCGTCCCAACTTTATTTTGAAAAATCATCAAAATCTTGTAATTCTTCTCTCATTCCTCTTACAACTATTTTGCATGATGTTTCTGAACATCAGTTCTGCATGAGCAAGGTGTAATGATGCAAAATTACGCAATTTAACAACAAAAATGATATCACATGGTTGAAAAGAGCCATTCATGAAATAGCATAGAGGGGTATACTAATTCAGATAGGGGTGACTGCTTTTTCCCTTTTAAATGGTAGATTTTGCCTGAAAACTGGTAGCCTGCTACAACCTTTCTCTTTTTTTGTAGCCACCAGCTGATCCAAAGTGACTGCACCCCGCATTCTGTGTGGTAGCAAATCAGGAGCATGCGCTCCACACCAATCCATAAGCTAGCTTGGTGCAAGAAATTCACCAAAAGTCACCTGGTTTGGTAGTGTATGAGCTCCGACAATTACCTCCTATTTGTACATGTATTTCTGCAATGCTGGCAAAAAGGAATGAAGCTCAGTGCTATTATTTGCAGGGTCGATAGAGTGATGGCGCCCTCTGTATCAACAGTTTTGCCAGACCTGTATTATTTGCTAGCAATGGGAAAATACATACTTAAATAGGAGGCAAGGAGGAGCAAGATAGAGTGTGTATTATAGAAACAAAAAAAATCTTACACTGGTTCACTGGTGAGTCTGTGATACATATGTGAATGTATTCAAAATTTCTTTAGTACCTTCCAAATCCATAATATTGCTTCTAAAAATTACTTCAAACATTAAAGCCAGTTATTAAATTCCACTATGCTTTTGTAGTCATGCACTAATATGCATAAAATTTCTTCATATCCAGCGTTTGAATTAGTGAAATATTTTGGTGTAGCAAAAAGTGCTACACAAAAATGATTCTGTATAGCAATTTTTGATTCTGGTGTAGCAACTTTGCCTGGAGATGAAACTTAAATTTTCCACTGTTAATATACACAGTATACACTCATACGTTGTAGAGTTCGTCACATACAGTGACTTAATAGTGCTGTAACGAGAAAAACAGGGAGTAGCCCATGACTTTACTCATCAAAACAATTTAGGCGCAAACATTTTCAGCTGGTTTACAAACCTTTCAATGTTATTTTTGCACGGTTGGGATCAAGTTCACTGAGAAACTTGATGTACATGTAAGATTATGAATATTAATTTCATTGCAAGTCTGCAACACGAACGCTGAGAATGTAGTCTAGTGTTTGCACCAGGTACCCAACCTGTAAAAAGGCTAAGCCGTTTTACATACAGCTTGTTGAAAATGGAAAGGGTGAGAAGTAACGTAAAGACAACACTGCGAGAATTTTCCAGAAATTTCGTTATCATATATCACAGCGGCATGCACAATATATTTGCTTACTTATACCACTAGACTGCCTACTTAGGACTTAAATTAAGATCGTGAGTTTCCGTCGTTTACAGAATGAAAATTCAGGTACTTTCTACAAGGTGTGAACATATTTCTTACAAAATAATCTTCTTTTGTTTCAATTCAATCGCTTAAACACTGTTTTTAAGGATTAGAATGGTTTTTGGAACCAAAATTCACCTAAGCCTGCAGCATTGTCCACATTTCTTGAGGGGGCTCTGTGCACGGTAAGAGTCAATATTTAAATAAACAGTCTTTCACAATTAAACTGAATTAGAATAGAAAAAGTCACATCTTTATATTGTCAATAATTTTACATTGTTATTACAAACAATTGCAAAAGTTTCGCACCTCATAATACGTTAAGAAAGAGTCACATATTTTCCTCAATTTTCTTTGAACACCCTGCACTTAAAAATGGAGTGTGCCAAGTTTGACTTGTCACTAAAGCATTTCAGTGCGGCCTCATGCATTGCACTCAGTATACAGTACAACATACTGTACTGTATGTACAGTGCAGACAAATGAAAAAACCTTCATAGGTGATTGTACCTAAATGGATATGGGT
>JAAAJZ020265179.1:0-12800 GCA_010015985.2 Actinopyga echinites
AAACTTCCCCTTCTTGTGTACACAATGGCTGGTTTTCTGTTCGGTTGATTGCAACAGGTCTCTGGCATGGGCACCTTACAGCTTTAGTAGAAGTTTTTAGGCCTGCAGGTGTATTGATGGTAATCAGCCAAAAAAAAAAAGAAAATAGATTGCTGTAAATATGCTTGCTGCTAGTGTTGGGCGATATTGACTTTTTACCATTGCAATAACAAAAACAAAAATTATCACGATAACTCAGTAATAACGATAATTTTCCTAAAAAGGTAATTTCCCTACAAGTTTGCTCATATTAGAACATTTAAGATCGAAATGGGCATTTCCCAGTCTATTACAGACGTAAACCAAATGTACTATCAGTGACTGCATAATCCATTTGCCCTCTCCTCGATGGAAAAGTGTGGAAAGAAATGATGAACTCTCATCAATTATACATAAGTTCAATGTTGCAATAGAATGCTTTCAATAAAAAGAAATATTTTGGAGGCAGAAATGAGAAGGAACTAAACAACACAAGGCAAATTATTTCACATTTTATTTACCAAAAATTATGGTCATTTCTTGAATTCTTGTTATCGTATCGTCTCGTAAAAATATTATCGCGATAACAATAATTTTCGATATATCGCCCAACACTACTTGCTGCAGTCATTACGTCATTGCAAACAAATGCAACTTTCATATTTTCATATGACAAGCATTAAAATATCAGTATTGGATCAGTAGCAGCCAGTATGGAGAATTAAAATGTCAAATATCTGAACTCGGCGATTGGTGGTACCAATACAACACTATTAAGTAAAACTATGTACTACATAAAAAACAGTAACTAGCCATGGAATGTATCCTTTAGGGGCTATGTAGTGAACATACTGTATGAACAAACTCTACTGGACATTGTTTCAAAATTTAAATAACCTTTGGTTTTTGTACAGTGTGCTGAAATCTTGAAATGTGTGTATTGTGTTTGATTCCTGTTGGCAAAGTCAGGAAGGAAGGTAGTTTCGGTAAAAAAATTTCACCAAAAAGAGGTTGGGGAAAAACAAAATTTTGACATATTTATTACTGTTGCCGTTAATGGCCCACAAGACGGCTGTTACTTGCCTTACGGCAGTTGTAAATGAGGGCTTGTAGGCTGTGTTCTTTTAATTAAATCTTTTGTTGCTTTGGGGCTGTAACTCTTGTTGGGATTTATGTGATTAATGTGTTTTCCTTCGTTTTCTAGTCACCTGCCCATCTTTTGAGGAGTATGCTCACAGTTTCAGAGAGATTCCAAACTTTTGTACAGCAAGAGTGAAGGTTACAGTACCAAAAGATTTGAAATTTGTGTATCAAACCTTAAGGACAGCAGCAACGGTGACCCGTCGTTACGAGACCCAGTCCAAACCACTGATTGGAAACATGCTGATGGCAGAAGCGGAGAGAATTCTAGTAAGATTTTTAAGATAACATCCCCCACCCCCTCACCTACATCCCCATCCCCACCCCCTCCCTTCCTCTTTAATATTTCATTCTAGTCCTGCAATAATTATTTCCAGATCAAGGGATGTTTGCATTGAATAGAAATTGTGGTATTGTCAGTGAAATAACTTTCTTTTGGCCGTTTGGGTCAGGTCGGGTTTTGGTATTGTTTCCAAACCACTTTTAGGCCTCTGATTCATTCAGCTGACCCTATAATGTCGACTGAGGCATACTACTGGTCAAATTTGCAAAGCAGAAGTTTTTCTGCCTATCTCAGCCAAGATAAGCTCACGTCAGTTTCATTTTACAACAGCTCAGTTTCATTTCATCTCCAAACAGGTCAGTTAATTTTACACTAGCACAAGGATAGGCAGCTCAGCCTGACGTAGTTTAGTTACCATTATCCCTCCAAAACTTGTCCTTAGCTCATATCAGTCCGATGGAGCTAAATTGATTTCAGCTTTTATCCATCAAGTCAAGTCAGTTCAGTTTGAGTAGTGTGTCTCAATAGTTTGTTTAAAGATTTTCACAATTTCACAGCATTTCACAATAAGAAAGGTCAAGGCCATTCTCCCATGACTGACCTTGAACGTAACCTTGAAATCAGATTCAGTTGTAACTGTGAAGTACCTCTGGCATGTATGACCTTAGATCGTAACCTTGAAATCAGATACAGTTGTAACTGTGATAGTACCTCTGCCATGAATGACCTCGACGATAACCTTGAAATCAGATACAGTTGTAACTGTAAAGTACCTCTGGTACATCAAATTCTTGTTTGTCTACAGAAGGCCCACGGACTAGACCGTTACGACGATCTCCTGAATCTGCTGAAACAAGCTAGTTGTTTTGGCCACCATGAAGGGTCAGCAATGTTAGGGGTCATGTATTCGGCTGGACTCAAAGGGAAGAAAAATCCAAGCAAGGTGAGGGCAGCATTTCAGTACTTTTTAGTGACTGAGGTTCACCCTAATATCTATGTTCAATTCATTTTTTTTCTTTAAAATGCTCAAATTAATCATTTAAAACAGTAGTATTGTGAATGCTTTCCTTTGAAGGCCTTTCTGGATGCAAAGTGGCCTAATTATGTATTAGACAACATGGAAAGCAGTCCAACGATTTATTATTCTGTTGGATGCTTGAGCTGGCTAGTATGGCCCAACAAACAAAGGTCTATCTGAGCACACTGATTTCTGTTGAATTACTGATTGCATTTGACTGATCAACTGTTTTACCTTGTCCGTCAACAGGGATTGATGTACACACTGGTCGCTGCTGAGGAAGGCAACATCATGGCAGAGTCTGCCCTCGGATTCCGACACTTGTATGGTATAGGTGGTGTGGAACAGGATTATGACTATGCCTATTGTGAGTGTTCTTTAAAGGCTCTGTAGTCTCACCCCAGACAGCACAAATTCTCCCAACTGAACTAACGTAAGCCCCGCCTCTAATTTAAAAACAAACAAGTGCCACTTCCAAGGCACAGCCACAGTAACCTGCATTATATGCTGAAATTGCTCCAGGCAAATTTGAAGGACAACCAGGTTGTGTGTGACTGTGAGTTCAATTGGGAACACAACACTTTCTGCAAGTTATCACTGGCCAACCTGGGTAGAGCATGATTGTTTGAATGAATGTCAATCAAAGCACAACTAACAACTAGATTTAGGCCTGACCGGTTAGGTCTAAATATATTTGGGGGTTGCTATACGCCCTTTAACCTGTTTGATACATTTAAATACATCAGTTAAATATTTCCTCTGCCAAAACCTTTTCCCTACATGTGAAGCACACCAGCTGTTTTCCCTACATATTCCCTCATCCATCCGTCCCCAAAAGCTACCACTATTACTGTGATGCCACCATTAGGAATGTTCTTTGATAAGTATTGACATGTTTGTGACATTCCCTGACAAATGTCTCATGTCTCATAACGTGCTCAAATGACAAGCAAAGAATTTATCACTCAAAGTATTAAAGCATAATTCAAATTTCGATGGAATGAAACAGTTTCAATATTGATATCCAATCGGCATTTTATAGTATCACCTGGATTACCAACCTCACAGGCAGTAGCAGTTGCAGTATACAATAGAAGAGAAGTTTCTTGCAACCTCGTGAAACAGAATTCTGTTAAAAGTAAACCAACCATGATGGAATGTTCCCAGTTACCTGTCACTATACGATGCCACTGTTCTCTCTATGAGTGTATTAAAAATGTTCAAGAGGTGCCTCCTTAAATCTGTCCATTGCTTTTCAGCAATTTATTTATTTTTTTATGGAGGATCTGTTTACCCTGGTTTCACCAATTAATGGAAAAGTAGTAAGTCTGGCATGCATCCAGACAGATGGGTGGCAGCCAATGCAAACTCATTCCAGCGATCAAATGTGTCAAAAAAGTGTTGGAATGAGGTCAGAAAAGACTATAGTCACAGTGGTTCAAAATTGATACACATTACATATACTTTTTAATTATCTTTAACACACATAATGCACTCTTCCTGCCCTCCATGTATTCTGCTTTCCTCCTCCCTCACTTCACTACTCCCCTCCCCAGCCCCTCTCTACCCCCCACTACACCAGCACATGCAGCAATTGGACAGATGGTCCAAACTGAAGACTACTAGCATAATTTGCTTTCCCTCTTTTCTTGTTAAGGGGGGAGTCTTTATTCTTCAACATAACAAATTATCACTTATTCCTACTAAAAATCACTGACTACATCCCATCAACTGTTATAACAAACTCCAGATTCATCCAGACACAAATATTTGTTTCACTAAAATTTTGCAGAGTTCTGGACAACGTCACTGCTTTTGCAGTGAAACACCAATATGGCATTTATTCAGTTTTGACCACATATTCATTATCACCTCATCACTATATTTATCACAATGCCTGGGGTTAATGTGAATATTTATTGGGGTAATTTACTTTCATAAAAAGTTTTCACAGCTTTATTATATCCCTTTGAATTGTCTAAAGTTTCTCTTTGGAAGAATATGTCTGTTTCATTTTTGTTTTCTTTTTGTAAACTTTAAACTAGTTAGCCGCAAAGCAAATTCAGCAACTTTAATACCAAGTATAAAATTTCCGTTTCAAGTCATGGAGCCAATGTACGACATCACTGCCATATGGCGCTTGCAACAATCATACATGGGTAGCAAAACAGTTAATGAATTGTTCATTACAAGATGCGATAAGTGTCCCTGGTTTTGGCAATCAGCGTTCTGCCCGGGTGGCAGGGAATTCAATGAACCAACCCAACAGATGGCATTGTCTTGATAATGATAATACAGAAAGTTTGACCTGGGAGAAGCTTTGTTTTATATGGCGATCAGGTTTATATCTAATTGCTAAAGGGCCTGTATTGTTAAAGACTCAAAAGTCAACTAATTAGTGCAGTTTATGATTACCTCATGTACTAGTTTGAAAGGTCAGCTTGAAGTTGAACTTTCATGGTCATATATGTGATAAAAAATTAATGAAAAATACTTTAAGTTAAAATACTGCGCACACTGTTTGAATAATATGAAGTATCCCAACTTGCAAGAAACTTGATTTTGAGGCTGCCCCTCCGTGTCGGAAATTTTTCCTGCAAAACTCGACAGAAATTTCCTCTACTGTTTAACAATTTGCGTCAAGAGGCACTGAGAAACCTGCGAGAGACACGTCATGTTAGGAGACTCAATCCATTACATGATTCATACGGTTAAAACGATAATTGGTAAAAGCATCAAAAGAGGCAGTACAAGGATGTCGTTACTTACGAAAATTTGCTGATCAGAAATCTGGCTTCCTAATCCTGTCATTCTGACAGTTTATTCACGTTCATCACATTCTTATGTTTTTCTTTTCCAGATTTCAGGGAAAAACATTATGTCTGAATCTCAAAAAGCAGTATAAACTGTGTATAACTAGAGGTTGGGTAGGGTTAATGGAAGGGTCTTAGGAAGAATTTAATAAAGGTTACACATATGCTGACTGCTCTGAATTATTGTATGTAACCCTGGCAATCTCTTCTCCCTGTGGGTAATACCCGCAAGAATAAGGAGAGCAACAGAGCTGGCGAGAGAGAAGTGCGACCACTCCCCACCTTTCCTTCTGCCACCCTCTTACCCTGTGTCATTACCCACACCAAACAAAAAAGTCTCTTTAATTTCTTATATTTTGCATAATAATTATCAAAAAAGACATTAAATTTCTGATTTACGTACACTGGGACTTAAAACAATTAAAAGTACTTTGCAACTGCATAAATTGTCTAAAACTTGTCAGAAAACAGACTAATTCAATTTCTTTTCCCAAGTAATTCATTAAACATAACCAATTTTATTCTGTTAAAAGCATGTCGCAAAAAACTCACACTGACCGATGTCCACCATGGGATGAACACTTTTAGAATTTATTCATAGCATCTGCAGAAATCTAGCTGCCACCTCACTATCTATTCTTATATCACAATCTGTTCCTCTTTTCACTGTTACCTAGATTAACCAATTAAGCAGACTGGAAATAAAAAACTTAGAAAATTGCCCCAAATTATTTTATGGATGAAAAGGCAAAAAGGGACCCCCAGTGGATTTATTTTCTAGTGCAAAGATGGTCCCAAAGCATGAGGAAGTACGTCTAAGTTCAGATGTCCTGCGATTCCTTTACAACATGACTCCAGTCACTGCAGCGAAGAGTACTGTGTGCTTAACAAGACGATGATTAAAGGACAGCTTAATTAAAACAATGGAAGCTGTAATGGCATGACCTCAGAGTGTCCTTTTATTCACAGCATGTTTAACGTCCTACAATTATATCTCCACCATGCTACACCACATGTGCTCAGATGATGTGTGGGGGTCATGATGGGAAAGAAAATTTGCTGAGTAAATGATGACTGCATTATACCATTACAATCTTATCACATATGGGTGCATATGGGAAAAGAATCCTAGTCATTTATAGGCCTACCTGAAGGTCCTTTTTTTCTTTAATTAGGCCTACTAGTTTTCAACTTAACTTTTATCTACTGAATGTTTTTTTTTTTTTTTTCCATTCTTGTCAAATAAACCTTCTGAACCATCGGTCTTTTTAAGTGTAAATGCTGGATTTATTTTAATCACATGATCCCAGAAACATTTCCCAAGTTCATACCACAAGTTCATTTTACATGCAGAACATGTGGCCTAACTCATAACTTCATCCATTAGCAAAAGTACTTCAAACATAATCATTGTAGATTTTTTTGTAAGATTATATACATGCAATAATTACCCATAATCCTTGAAAGGAAACCTTCAGATCATATTAATATCAGTGAGAGTTTGGTTAGCACAACTAGATTAGAGTTTTCAATTTTAGTTTTATTTCCTTTGTTTGAAGCTTAAAATGAAACCTTTATATAAATAATATCAGCATCTCTTCCTACTGTCCTATTGTTTCACTACGTAAGTGTCAAAAAGTTGTGTAGTTCTGGATGCTGTACCAAATAGTCTACACTTACACAACAGACTAAATTACATGGGAACGAATGTAAGATATGATTTTTTTTTTTTTACCTTGTAAAAACTGTTCTAGCAATGGTATTAATACTTACAGCAAAGGCAAGTATGAGCAAGTAACTCTCAGTGGCCAAGGGTGATGGATTTGCCATTTATTAACAACAAAATACCATAGATTATCCCAACCAAGTAATTAACATACAAGTTTATTATCATTTGCTCTTCAATTGTTTTACTAATTTTTTCCCTTAAAATTCCTACAGTAGCATCTAAAACCAACTCAATCTTTTGCCAAAAACATTCCATTCTCTTCAGCTGAGTGAATTCTGGGATACATTTACCTCAGCCACAAGTCCTTGATACACTCTCAGGCATTGACCAGCATGGTTCTCATCATTCACACACTAGTGCAGTTATTTGATTGGCACTATTTCAGTAATCAGCATCCAAAAACCAACTTTACATTATACCCATTTGGAGGAAGATGAAAAAAGCAAAATGATCCTTTGAGGATGCCAAATTATGTGCATCTCTACAATCACAACAGAGTAAACAGACAGCCTTCACTCATTTATGATTGTGCCTTATGAACATTTGAAAAGCATAAAATAAAGCAGATACGGCCAGATTTACTCAGACGAAGTGTGACCTTGAGGAGTTTGTTGGCAAAGTCCTTAATCCAATCAAAACTACTGCTTCAATGGTTTTATTTTATTTAAACTTAATTTAAAAAGGTTTTCCCAAAAGTGGAAACGAGGGACTTTACTAAATATAACTCCACGACTTTGTTTTAGAAGACTCCTAATCAAGTTGAAACACAATTTACAAGTCAACATGCAAAAATATCGTCACTGGTCATTCACTAGGGGATCGTATCTCAGTCCTGGAGTCCTTTTAGCCCATCTATATTTCCATGGAGAGTTCTTTTACTTTCTACAGCACCTGATTACTTTCTGCACATCATTCATTATCTTTCCAGCTTACATCTTCATTTTGTAGCATAAGCAATTGGCCTCACAAAGAATGATCAGCTCAACTACTTTGCTTCTTCATTACACAAGTGCCTAGGGATAGTCCACAGTTATCACCAAACACTGAACACTGTTGACACTCCTGTCTAATTCATTGTGATACTGTTTGCAGTATGGGTGGGAATGTGTGAATGGGGATCTAATCTATAGCCTTAATACCACTTTACTAACTTGTTTATCTGCATTGGCAAAACTGTATTGGTACAGTCAATACAACATGAAAATGTTGAATATTTGAACAACAAATAGTTGACCTCCACTGCTAAAACTTGGTATATAGTTTTGCAAATCCAAGATGGATAAATGAAACATCACAACACCTTTGTAAAGAGAAGAAGAAATGAAAGAAAAATTTCTGTAAATTAGCACAAAGCTGTCACTCACCTTAAAGAAATAAAAAAAACATTTTTTCTGAATTTTTAGAAGTTAAAAAATTTTTATGATTTGCTGATTACCTCATGACATTTCATGTAAATATTACATTTTCTCATTTTTTGTATGTTTCATACATCTATTATTTTGTGTACATTACCCAGGAACTATATTTTGGTACTGTATGCCAAACAGACTTCACACAATTGTGACTTCTTACCCTGTGCTCGATGTTAATTCTACTTCACTGTTTTAGAGATCTCTTAAGACTCTTATGAACAAACCAATTTTGGCTGTGCCATGCTTTAGTTTTCCTGCTTTTGAAGTAGCCCTGTATGAGAACACACTTACCTTCTGCAAGTCTAAATTAGCTACTTGAAGTACACATAAATCATAGGATTCCACACACTTTTATTAAATAATTGTCTCCCAAAGGATAAATTTTTTTTTTCTCAGTACAGTTTGCCCAAATTATGAGATTTTTTCATTAAAAGCTTTTTTTTATGCTTCACAAATTTCATGTAGCACTTCCGACAAGTAAATTTCCAAAATTATGGACTAAAAAGCACCATTCTTGGATGACATCACAATTGAGCTACACCATAAAAAAGTTATGGTTTAACAACTTTGTTTAGAGTATTTGGGCAGTCATGATTTCTTCACATACAAATCATACATGTAAGTCTAAAAGCATTTAAGGCGAATACCAGACATCCTAAAATCTGGTTGCCACAATGAAAGTATAGTACTTCTCAATTAAACAGGCGCCAAACTAACAATTCGTGAGCCAGGGTGTCAAAATCGCATGCTGCATTGACACAAATCTGAAATTTCCCATGACAAGAAATTTGGTGACCAGAAAAGGAAACATTTCTCGAAGTGAAAGAAAACATAATGTTAAACCTGGTAGCCTGGTTAAACATATTCGCAGATAGGCAACGAAAATAAGATTGCACAAATGCAATTAGGTGAAGTTTTACAAAGAAATATCAGAAGAGAAACATCTCCACGGAACTGACACTACTTAAGGCAACATCACTCACACTCAAGAACGCATTGTTGCTACAACCATCTAGCTATGATAGCTCTCTTTTGAGCTGTCATATTTCATAATTCAGTATCAAATTTTTCATTTCAACCAAAATCAAAATTACCAGAAGAGCCCGTGTCAATGACTCTGGGGATATAAACTTGCAAGTTTCTTTGAGAATTTGCCGCAGCTTCGATGTTTCTTTGTCAGAAGATAGAACTCGTGAATGTTGCCTACACTCAAAACTACCGAGTTGAAGTAGAGTAGTTGATATTCCTTAAAATTCGAGGTGTGGTTCAAGTAAAAATCTCTGATGCAAACAATATGGGCAACTCATGGCACTGTGCACCACTGGTACAGTAATACTCATAGACAGGCAGTTACGGCAGTTACTAAGCAAGTTGTAATAGTGTTTAATGGAAAAAGGTAGGCCTAAATGATACAAAAATTAAGAGCACCCAGTTTTTACCACAGGAACCATTAAACATTTTTAGATTTCTTTTATTAAAATGATGAATTTTAGTTGTATATTTCAAGAAAGATACACTGTGCTTGGAATGACAACTGAGCCAATTTTAATGCAGGGACTGCAGAACCAATTCTGAAGCTAATCGTCGACTGGCCCAATATTTTCAATGATATAAATGCAGTTTGAGGCGGCCCAAAATGCTGTTTCAGGGGGCCCAAATACCTACAGGAGCAAAAGTACGGAGGCTAAAGCCCCAGCCCCCCCCCCGTCTCCACCGTCCCTTTAATGACCGTGCGGTTGACTTCAAACAAATGTTCATCTCTTCTACAATTTTGCAACCATGTTGTAGCAAAAGTTATCCAAGGCTTTTTCTTAACTTAACACATGTAACCATGCATGCATACTTATTCCTGTACAAATAACAACCCTTTTTCATGGTTGGCTAATTCAAGCGAGAAGTATTGTCATATGCATGACTCTAACTGAACAGTAGCTGCATAGTATCCATGTTTTATAATCCATTTAATGGCCCATTCTGTGACTGCACTTAAGAGCATTTCTTTGAATTTTACACTAATATTTGCTCCAGAGTACATGCTTCCTGAAATTTCACACATTGGGCACAAAAAATAAGATGCATTATGTATTCTGAATTTAATCTTCAGATGCACTTATCACCATCCAAATTTCATTAAGCTGAAAAACTTTCATACATGTACAGCATACACGACATTACGATCACTACAGTTTGCTGTAGGGATGACAAGTTCACAGTCAAAGATAAAATACATCTCATTTATAAATATGGAATGCAAGCAATAATTTGCCATTTTTCAATGAAAATAGTAGAGACTTACTGGAAATGTAAACAGCAGACCCACACACCATTTCACCATTGCACAAACAGTATTTAAGGTTTGGAATTACTACATTAATTGTGAGGGATATAATTCCAAGGTAAAGGTTCACAAAACCATTTCTTTAATTGCACTTTGTCATCCATCAATCATTTAGAACATTTAATGTCTTCTCAAAATGTACAAAGTGATAGACTCCTGGCACTCATAAATCATTGATAATATTTTAGCTGATTTAATTATCACCCAAAGATAACTGGTTACAATAAAGCATTACACTAACTGCATACAGTACAGAAGCCTTGTTCATAGGGTCCAGGGGAATAAATTTAGAAAAATTAATTCCAGACATTTTAGAAGCTTCTAAGCTGAGGAAATTAAAAGACATTACTGCAAGTTTCAAGTTTATATTTAAATCCAGTATAAATAATTGAAAGCACATATATTTCTAAGTACGATGTAAAAATGAACAGTTGAACTGGGCAAGAGACTTTTTCTTAATTGCCCTTTCCATCCCAGGTGTTATACAAGGACTTTGAGGTAACTCATTAAAGAAAGGAAAACAAAAGATCTCAGGAATAGTTTTAAAAAAAAATTAAAAAATAGTCCAAATAGTTCAACAGTTACAGTACATGGTTTGAAACCATAGCAGTAATGCTGCAGTAAAATACATTTTTAGGCCATGTTGGTTCAGGTGTAAACTGTTAAAAGTAAAAAGTCAAAGCTCTGTGTAAAGTTTTGAATTACATGACAGGATGTATTTTAACCTCTTGTTATTCACAGGGGTATGAGGTAGGGAGTCCGGGGAACACCAGCCCCCCTGAGCAAACCAAAATCTTGATTTCTGGGAAGAAAATGATGATTTCAGAGAACTGACTGGCACTTTATTTTCATGGCAACTTTCCCATCATGACTGCTAATAGCCATCCAGGAAACTTTTTCAGGGCATCTGATCTATTTAGCTCTCACAGCACAATATGATGCAATATTTATACTCTCAAATATCGTAACATAAGGGAAATTATAAAAAGGAAATTCATGAGACTTCAGTGATGTTGAAAAATATGGCGGGGGCCATTTCGTAATGGGCACTCATAGTATTCCATTTGAAGGTTTTCAGAAACTCTCATTGAATCTTGATATCATACTGCAAGTCTACCATTTCAAAAACTGCATCAAATTTTGTCTCAAGATAAACAAGTTAATTCCAAGATATATTTTTGGATGACATGGAGCTATCATAAATCACTACTGTATTCCAGAAAGAAGTACATTTTAGACACAAATTGTAGTATAACTGTATAGTATAAAATAAAGACCGTACTTAAAAGAGCTGGTAGTAGTCTTGCAATTGAGAAACTATCAATCAAATATTCTTCAAAAACAATTTAACATCAGCTGCTGCCATTTATCAACCCAAATATTGAACACTTCATTTGCCACTGATATATGAGAGAGCCAAAACAGTTGAAAGCTACATGGCCATAAATTTTCAAAGCAATGTCTCAACTCGTTTCTTGTCTTGTCATTTCTGATTCCTATAAATGTAGGAATTTTGGCAAATTTTTGAAAGAATATTTTAAATTTAATACATGTGCTTTCAGTTTTGCTCCTTGGTAAAAACATATCAAGATGACATCACAAAGCGGGACTTGAAAGATTTGTTGAAATCCCTGTCTTATTCATGAAACATAGGACTTTATCAATATGATCAAACATATACTCAATCTCTACCTGCAGACAGGCTTAACAGAAGATAAAATGTATGGCAAACTTTGAACTCTGCAATATCGTGCAAAACCAAATACTGTATACACAAGTGAGTTTGACAAGTGGTATAAATTTCACCAGAAGAGCAAAATTTAGTTTTGTGTACAAAGAAATAAATTTTGGTTGAACTAGTATTCTAAATGACCTAGCTCAACACTGTTCACATAATTTTCCAGCCACTGAAAGTACTTTTGTGATATTGTCTATAGTGTGATGGTTCTTATATTATGACACTAAGTATTAAACAATAATCAACTACTTACTGCAGTAATATAATAACTAATACAGAAATACTAAATCAGGAGATAAATTCAACAAAAC